>JAKVIS010004749.1:0-13335 GCA_033119425.1 Bufotes viridis
AGAGCAAAATATATCCTTTGCAGGACACTATAAAACTTGGCGAGCAACAGCTGAAACCACTGATTTATGGTATTGCTATTTTGGCAATTGAATTTCACCCCAGAAAAAAAGTTTACCCTGTTACGGATAGATTTAAACTAGGCCTGGAACTGCTGGAACACCAGATTCAGGGTATTGCTATTTTGGAAATTGAATTTCACCCCAGAACAAAATATATCCTTTGCTGGACACTATTAAACTTGTCCAGTCACAGCTGGAACACCAGATTCAGGTTATTGCTGTTTTGGCAACAAAATTTCACCCAAAAACAAAATATATCCTTTGCCAGACATTATGAAATTTGGCCAGTCACAGCTGAAACCACTGATTTATGGTATTGCTATTTTTGCATTTGAATTTCACCCCAATACAAAATATATCCTTTGAAAAACACTATGAAACTTGGCCAGCCACAGATGAAACCACTGATTTATGGTATTGCTATTTTGGCAATTGAATTTCACCCCAGAACAAAATATATCCTTTGCAGGACACTATCAAACTTGGCCAGCCACAGCTGAAACCACAGATTTATGGTATTGCTATTTTGGCAATCGAATTTAACCCCAGAACAAAATATATCCTTTTCCTGACACTATTAAACTTGTCCAGTCACAGCTGGAACATCAGATTCATGGTATTGCTATTTTGGCAATTGAATTTCACCCCAGAACAAAATATATCCTTTGCAGGACACTAAGAAACTTGGCCAGCCACAGCTGAAACCACTGATTTATGGTATTGCCATTCTTGCAATTGAATTTCACCCCAGAACAAAATATATCCTTTGCAGGACACTATGAAACCTGGCAAGCCACAGCTGAAACCACTGATTGATGGTATTGCTATTTTGGCAATTGAATTTCACCCAAGAGCAAAATATATCCTTTGCAGGACACTATAAAACTTGGCCAGCAACAACTGAAACCACTGATTAATGGTATTGCTATTTTGGCAATTGAATTTCACCCCAGAAAAAAGTTTACCCTGTTACGGACAGATTTAAACAAGGCCTGCAACTGCCGGAACACCAGATTCAGGGTATTGCTATTTTGGAAATTGAATTTCACCCCAGAACAAAATATATCCTTTACCGGACACTATTAAACTTGTCCAGTCACAGCTGGAACACCAGATTCAGGTTATTGCTGTTTTGGCAACTAAATTTCACCCAAGAACAAAATATATCCTTTGCCAGACATTATGAAACTTGGCCAGCCACAGCTGAAACCACTGATTTATGGTATTGCTATTTTGGCAATTGAATTTTACCCCAGAAAAAAAATATATCCTTTGCAGGACACTAAGAAACTTGGCCAGCCACAGCTGAAACCACTGATTTATTGTATTGCTATTTTTGCATTTGAATTTCACCCCAATACAAAATATATCCTTTGCAGAACACTATGAAACTTGGCCAGCCACAGATGAAACCACTGATTTATGGTATTGCTATTTTGGCAATTGAATTTCACCCCAGAACAAAATATATCCTTTGCAGGACACTATCAAACTTGGCCAGCCACAGCTGAAACCACAGATTTATGGTATTGCTATTTTGGCAATCGAATTTAACCCCAGAACAAAATATATCCTTTTCCTGACACTATTAAACTTGTCCAGTCACAGCTGGAACATCAGATTCATGGTATTGCTATTTTGGCAATTGAATTTCACCCCAGAACAAAATATATCCTTTGCAGGACACTAAGAAACTTGGCCAGCCACAGCTGAAACCACTGATTTATGGTATTGCCATTCTTGCAATTGAATTTCACCCCAGAACAAAATATATCCTTTGCAGGACACTATGAAACCTGGCAAGCCACAGCTGAAACCACTGATTGATGGTATTGCTATTTTGGCAATTGAATTTCACCCAAGAGCAAAATATATCCTTTGCAGGACACTATAAAACTTGGCCAGCAACAACTGAAACCACTGATTAATGGTATTGCTATTTTGGCAATTGAATTTCACCCCAGAAAAAAGTTTACCCTGTTACGGACAGATTTAAACAAGGCCTGCAACTGCCGGAACACCAGATTCAGGGTATTGCTATTTTGGAAATTGAATTTCACCCCAGAACAAAATATATCCTTTACCGGACACTATTAAACTTGTCCAGTCACAGCTGGAACACCAGATTCAGGTTATTGCTGTTTTGGCAACTAAATTTCACCCAAGAACAAAATATATCCTTTGCCAGACATTATGAAACTTGGCCAGCCACAGCTGAAACCACTGATTTATGGTATTGCTATTTTGGCAATTGAATTTTACCCCAGAAAAAAAAAATATATCCTTTGCAGGACACTAAGAAACTTGGCCAGCCACAGCTGAAACCACTGATTTATGGTATTGCTATTTTTGCATTTGAATTTCACCCCAATACAAAATATATCCTTTGCAGAACACTATGAAACTTGGCCAGCCACAGATGAAACCACTGATTTATGGTATTGCTATTTTGGCAATTGAATTTTACCCCAGAAAAAAAAATATATCCTTTGATTGACACTAAGAAAATTGGCCAGCCACAGCTGAAACCACTGATTTATGGTATTGCTATTTTTGCATTTGAATTTCACCCCAATACAAAATATATCCTTTGCAGAACACTATGAAACTTGTCCAGCCACAGATGAAACCAATGATTTATGGTATTGCTATTTTGGCAATTGAATTTCACCCCAGAACAAAATATATCCTTTTCAGGACACTATGAAACTTGGCCAGCCACAGCTGAAACCACTGATTTATGGTATTGCTATTTTGGCAATCGAATTTAACCCCGAACAAAATATATCCTTTGCCTGAAACTGTTAAACTTGTCCAGTCACAGCTGGAACATCAGTTCAGGGTATTGCTATTTTGGCAATTGAATTTCACCCCAGAACAAAATATATCCTTTGCAGGACACTATGAAACTTGGCCAGCCACAGCTAAAACCACTGATTTACCGTATTGCTATTTTGTCAATTGAATTATACCCCAGAAAAAAATTTATATCCTTGGCAAGACAATAAGAAACTTGGCCAGCCACAGCTGAAACCACTGATTTATGGTATTGCCATTCTTGCAATTGAATTTCACCCCAGAACAAAATATATCCTTTGCAGGACACTATGAAACCTGGCCAGCCATAGCTGAAACCACTGATTGATGGTATTGCTATTTTGGCAATTGAATTTCACCCAAGAGCAAAATATATCCTTTGCAGGACACTATAAAACTTGGCCAGCAACAGCTGAAACCACTGATTTATGGTATTGCTATTTTGGCAATTGAATTTCACCCCAGAAAAAAAGTTTACCCTGTTACGGATAGATTTAAACTAGGCCTGGAACTGCTGGAACACCAGATTCAGGGTATTGCTATTTTGGAAATTGAATTTCACCCCAGAACAAAATATATCCTTTGCTGGACACTATTAAACTTGTCCAGTCACAGCTGGAACACCAGATTCAGGTTATTGCTGTTTTGGCAACAAAATTTCACCCAAAAACAAAATATATCCTTTGCCAGACATTATGAAATTTGGCCAGTCACAGCTGAAACCACTGATTTATGGTATTGCTATTTTGGCAATTGAATTTTACCCCAGAAAAAATATATATCCTTTGCAGGACACTAAGAAACTTGGCCAGCCACAGCTGAAACCACTGATTTATGGTATTGCTATTTTTGCATTTGAATTTCACCCCAATACAAAATATATCCTTTGAAAAACACTATGAAACTTGGCCAGCCACAGATGAAACCACTGATTTATGGTATTGCTATTTTGGCAATTGAATTTCACCCCAGAACAAAATATATCCTTTGCAGGACACTATCAAACTTGGCCAGCCACAGCTGAAACCACAGATTTATGGTATTGCTATTTTGGCAATCGAATTTAACCCCAGAACAAAATATATCCTTTTCCTGACACTATTAAACTTGTCCAGTCACAGCTGGAACATCAGATTCATGGTATTGCTATTTTGGCAATTGAATTTCACCCCAGAACAAAATATATCCTTTGCAGGACACTAAGAAACTTGGCCAGCCACAGCTGAAACCACTGATTTATGGTATTGCCATTCTTGCAATTGAATTTCACCCCAGAACAAAATATATCCTTTGCAGGACACTATGAAACCTGGCAAGCCACAGCTGAAACCACTGATTGATGGTATTGCTATTTTGGCAATTGAATTTCACCCAAGAGCAAAATATATCCTTTGCAGGACACTATAAAACTTGGCCAGCAACAACTGAAACCACTGATTAATGGTATTGCTATTTTGGCAATTGAATTTCACCCCAGAAAAAAGTTTACCCTGTTACGGACAGATTTAAACAAGGCCTGCAACTGCCGGAACACCAGATTCAGGGTATTGCTATTTTGGAAATTGAATTTCACCCCAGAACAAAATATATCCTTTACCGGACACTATTAAACTTGTCCAGTCACAGCTGGAACACCAGATTCAGGTTATTGCTGTTTTGGCAACTAAATTTCACCCAAGAACAAAATATATCCTTTGCCAGACATTATGAAACTTGGCCAGCCACAGCTGAAACCACTGATTTATGGTATTGCTATTTTGGCAATTGAATTTTACCCCAGAAAAAAAAATATATCCTTTGCAGGACACTAAGAAACTTGGCCAGCCACAGCTGAAACCACTGATTTATTGTATTGCTATTTTTGCATTTGAATTTCACCCCAATACAAAATATATCCTTTGCAGAACACTATGAAACTTGGCCAGCCACAGATGAAACCACTGATTTATGGTATTGCTATTTTGGCAATTGAATTTCACCCCAGAACAAAATATATCCTTTGCAGGACACTATCAAACTTGGCCAGCCACAGCTGAAACCACAGATTTATGGTATTGCTATTTTGGCAATCGAATTTAACCCCAGAACAAAATATATCCTTTTCCTGACACTATTAAACTTGTCCAGTCACAGCTGGAACATCAGATTCATGGTATTGCTATTTTGGCAATTGAATTTCACCCCAGAACAAAATATATCCTTTGCAGGACACTAAGAAACTTGGCCAGCCACAGCTGAAACCACTGATTTATGGTATTGCCATTCTTGCAATTGAATTTCACCCCAGAACAAAATATATCCTTTGCAGGACACTATGAAACCTGGCAAGCCACAGCTGAAACCACTGATTGATGGTATTGCTATTTTGGCAATTGAATTTCACCCAAGAGCAAAATATATCCTTTGCAGGACACTATAAAACTTGGCCAGCAACAACTGAAACCACTGATTAATGGTATTGCTATTTTGGCAATTGAATTTCACCCCAGAAAAAAGTTTACCCTGTTACGGACAGATTTAAACAAGGCCTGCAACTGCCGGAACACCAGATTCAGGGTATTGCTATTTTGGAAATTGAATTTCACCCCAGAACAAAATATATCCTTTACCGGACACTATTAAACTTGTCCAGTCACAGCTGGAACACCAGATTCAGGTTATTGCTGTTTTGGCAACTAAATTTCACCCAAGAACAAAATATATCCTTTGCCAGACATTATGAAACTTGGCCAGCCACAGCTGAAACCACTGATTTATGGTATTGCTATTTTGGCAATTGAATTTTACCCCAGAAAAAAAAATATATCCTTTGCAGGACACTAAGAAACTTGGCCAGCCACAGCTGAAACCACTGATTTATTGTATTGCTATTTTTGCATTTGAATTTCACCCCAATACAAAATATATCCTTTGCAGAACACTATGAAACTTGGCCAGCCACAGATGAAACCACTGATTTATGGTATTGCTATTTTGGCAATTGAATTTTACCCCAGAAAAAAAATATATCCTTTGAAGGACACTAAGAAAATTGGCCAGCCACAGCTGAAACCACTGATTTATGGTATTGCTATTTTTGCATTTGAATTTCACCCCAATACAAAATATATCCTTTGCAGAACACTATGAAACTTGTCCAGCCACAGATGAAACCACTGATTTATGGTATTGCTATTTTGGCAATTGAATTTCACCCCAGAACAAAATATATCCTTTTCAGGACACTATGAAACTTGGCCAGCCACAGCTGAAACCACTGATTTATGGTATTGCTATTTTGGCAATCGAATTTAACCCCGAACAAAATATATCCTTTGCCTGAAACTGTTAAACTTGTCCAGTCACAGCTGGAACATCAGTTCAGGGTATTGCTATTTTGGCAATTGAATTTCACCCCAGAACAAAATATATCCTTTGCAGGACACTATGAAACTTGGCCAGCCACAGCTAAAACCACTGATTTACCGTATTGCTATTTTGTCAATTGAATTATACCCCAGAAAAAATTTATATCCTTGGCAAGACAATAAGAAACTTGGCCAGCCACAGCTGAAACCACTGATTTATGGTATTGCCATTCTTGCAATTGAATTTCACCCCAGAACAAAATATATCCTTTGCAGGACACTATGAAACCTGGCCAGCCATAGCTGAAACCACTGATTGATGGTATTGCTATTTTGGCAATTGAATTTCACCCAAGAGCAAAATATATCCTTTGCAGGACACTATAAAACTTGGCCAGCAACAGCTGAAACCACTGATTTATGGTATTGCTATTTTGGCAATTGAATTTCACCCCAGAAAAAAGTTTACCCTGTTACGGATAGATTTAAACTAGGCCTGGAACTGCTGGAACACCAGATTCAGGGTATTGCTATTTTGGAAATTGAATTTCACCCCAGAACAAAATATATCCTTTGCTGGACACTATTAAACTTGTCCAGTCACAGCTGGAACACCAGATTCAGGTTATTGCTGTTTTGGCAACAAAATTTCACCCAAGAACAAAATATATCCTTTGCCAGACATTATGAAATTTGGCCAGTCACAGCTGAAACCACTGATTTATGGTATTGCTATTTTGGCAATTGAATTTTACCCCAGAAAAAATATATATCCTTTGCAGGACACTAAGAAACTTGGCCAGCCACAGCTGAAACCACTGATTTATGGTATTGCTATTTTTGCATTTGAATTTCACCCCAATACAAAATATATCCTTTGAAAAACACTATGAAACTTGGCCAGCCACAGATGAAACCACTGATTTATGGTATTGCTATTTTGGCAATTGAATTTCACCCCAGAACAAAATATATCCTTTGCAGGACACTATCAAACTTGGCCAGCCACAGCTGAAACCACAGATTTATGGTATTGCTATTTTGGCAATCGAATTTAACCCCAGAACAAAATATATCCTTTTCCTGACACTATTAAACTTGTCCAGTCACAGCTGGAACATCAGATTCATGGTATTGCTATTTTGGCAATTGAATTTCACCCCAGAACAAAATATATCCTTTGCAGGACACTAAGAAACTTGGCCAGCCACAGCTGAAACCACTGATTTATGGTATTGCCATTCTTGCAATTGAATTTCACCCCAGAACAAAATATATCCTTTGCAGGACACTATGAAACCTGGCAAGCCACAGCTGAAACCACTGATTGATGGTATTGCTATTTTGGCAATTGAATTTCACCCAAGAGCAAAATATATCCTTTGCAGGACACTATAAAACTTGGCCAGCAACAACTGAAACCACTGATTAATGGTATTGCTATTTTGGCAATTGAATTTCACCCCAGAAAAAAGTTTACCCTGTTACGGACAGATTTAAACAAGGCCTGCAACTGCCGGAACACCAGATTCAGGGTATTGCTATTTTGGAAATTGAATTTCACCCCAGAACAAAATATATCCTTTACCGGACACTATTAAACTTGTCCAGTCACAGCTGGAACACCAGATTCAGGTTATTGCTGTTTTGGCAACTAAATTTCACCCAAGAACAAAATATATCCTTTGCCAGACATTATGAAACTTGGCCAGCCACAGCTGAAACCACTGATTTATGGTATTGCTATTTTGGCAATTGAATTTTACCCCAGAAAAAAAATATATCCTTTGCAGGACACTAAGAAACTTGGCCAGCCACAGCTGAAACCACTGATTTATTGTATTGCTATTTTTGCATTTGAATTTCACCCCAATACAAAATATATCCTTTGCAGAACACTATGAAACTTGGCCAGCCACAGATGAAACCACTGATTTATGGTATTGCTATTTTGGCAATTGAATTTCACCCCAGAACAAAATATATCCTTTGCAGGACACTATCAAACTTGGCCAGCCACAGCTGAAACCACAGATTTATGGTATTGCTATTTTGGCAATCGAATTTAACCCCAGAACAAAATATATCCTTTTCCTGACACTATTAAACTTGTCCAGTCACAGCTGGAACATCAGATTCATGGTATTGCTATTTTGGCAATTGAATTTCACCCCAGAACAAAATATATCCTTTGCAGGACACTAAGAAACTTGGCCAGCCACAGCTGAAACCACTGATTTATGGTATTGCCATTCTTGCAATTGAATTTCACCCCAGAACAAAATATATCCTTTGCAGGACACTATGAAACCTGGCAAGCCACAGCTGAAACCACTGATTGATGGTATTGCTATTTTGGCAATTGAATTTCACCCAAGAGCAAAATATATCCTTTGCAGGACACTATAAAACTTGGCCAGCAACAACTGAAACCACTGATTAATGGTATTGCTATTTTGGCAATTGAATTTCACCCCAGAAAAAAGTTTACCCTGTTACGGACAGATTTAAACAAGGCCTGCAACTGCCGGAACACCAGATTCAGGGTATTGCTATTTTGGAAATTGAATTTCACCCCAGAACAAAATATATCCTTTACCGGACACTATTAAACTTGTCCAGTCACAGCTGGAACACCAGATTCAGGTTATTGCTGTTTTGGCAACTAAATTTCACCCAAGAACAAAATATATCCTTTGCCAGACATTATGAAACTTGGCCAGCCACAGCTGAAACCACTGATTTATGGTATTGCTATTTTGGCAATTGAATTTTACCCCAGAAAAAGAAATATATCCTTTGCAGGACACTAAGAAACTTGGCCAGCCACAGCTGAAACCACTGATTTATTGTATTGCTATTTTTGCATTTGAATTTCACCCCAATACAAAATATATCCTTTGCAGAACACTATGAAACTTGGCCAGCCACAGATGAAACCACTGATTTATGGTATTGCTATTTTGGCAATTGAATTTTACCCCAGAAAAAAATATATCCTTTGAAGGACACTAAGAAAATTGGCCAGCCACAGCTGAAACCACTGATTTATGGTATTGCTATTTTTGCATTTGAATTTCACCCCAATACAAAATATATCCTTTGCAGAACACTATGAAACTTGTCCAGCCACAGATGAAACCACTGATTTATGGTATTGCTATTTTGGCAATTGAATTTCACCCCAGAACAAAATATATCCTTTTCAGGACACTATGAAACTTGGCCAGCCACAGCTGAAACCACTGATTTATGGTATTGCTATTTTGGCAATCGAATTTAACCCCGAACAAAATATATCCTTTGCCTGAAACTGTTAAACTTGTCCAGTCACAGCTGGAACATCAGTTCAGGGTATTGCTATTTTGGCAATTGAATTTCACCCCAGAACAAAATATATCCTTTGCAGGACACTATGAAACTTGGCCAGCCACAGCTAAAACCACTGATTTACCGTATTGCTATTTTGTCAATTGAATTATACCCCAGAAAAAAATTTATATCCTTGGCAAGACAATAAGAAACTTGGCCAGCCACAGCTGAAACCACTGATTTATGGTATTGCCATTCTTGCAATTGAATTTCACCCCAGAACAAAATATATCCTTTGCAGGACACTATGAAACCTGGCCAGCCATAGCTGAAACCACTGATTGATGGTATTGCTATTTTGGCAATTGAATTTCACCCAAGAGCAAAATATATCCTTTGCAGGACACTATAAAACTTGGCCAGCAACAGCTGAAACCACTGATTTATGGTATTGCTATTTTGGCAATTGAATTTCACCCCAGAAAAAAAGTTTACCCTGTTACGGACAGATTTAAATTAGGCCTGCAACTGCTGGAACACCAGATTCAGTGTATTGCTATTTTGGAAATTGAATTTCACCCCAGAACAAAATATATCCTTTGCCGGACACTATTAAACTTGTCCAGTCACAGCTGGAACACCAGATTCAGGTTATTGCTGTTTTGGCAACTAAATTTCACCCAAGAACAAAATATATCCTTTGCCAGACATTATGAAACTTGGCCAGCCACAGCTGAAACCACTGATTGATGGTATTGCTATTTTGGCAATTGAATTTCACCACAGAACAAAATATATCCTTTGCAGGACACTATGAAACTTGGCCAGCCACAGATGAAACCACTGATTGATGGTATTGCTATTTTGACAATTGAATTTCACCACAGAACAAAATATATCCTTTGCAGGACACTATGAAACTTGGCCAGCCACAGCTGAAACCACTGATTTATGGTATTGCTATTTTGGCAATTTAATTTCGCACCAGAACAAAAAATACCCTGTTATGGACAGATTTAAACGTGGCCTGCAACTGCTTGAACACCAGATTCAGGGTATTGCTACTTTGGCAATTAAATTTCACCCCAGAACAAAATATATCCTTTGCAGGACACTATGAAACTTGGCCAGCCACAGCTAAAACCACTGATTTATGGTATTGCTATTTTGACAATTGAATTTTCCCCCAGAAAAATGTATATATCCTTTACAGGACACTATAAAACTTGGCCAGCCACAGAGGAAAACACTGACTTATGGTATTGCTATTTTGGCAATTGAATTTCACCCCAGAACAAAATATATCCTTTGCCGGACACTATTATACTTTGCCAGCCACTGCTGGGACACCAGATTAAGGGTATTGCTATTGTGGCAATTGAATTTCACCCGAGAACAAAATATATCCTTTGCAGGACACTATGAAACTTGACCAGAAACAGCTGAAACCACTGATTTATGGGATTGCTATTTTGGCAATTGAATTTCACCCCAGAACAAAATATATCCTTTGACGGACACTATTAAACTTGTCCAGTCACAGCTGGAACACCAGATTCAGGGTATTTCTATTTTGGCAACTAAATTTCACCCAAGAACAAAATCTAAACTTTGCCGGACACTATTATACTTTGCCAGCCACTGCTGGGAACCCAGATTCAGAGTATTGATATTTTGACAATTGAATTTCACCCCAGAACAAAATATATCCTTTGCAGGACACTATGAAACTTGGCCAGCCACAGCTGAAACCACTGATTGATGGTATTGCTATTTTGGCAATTGAATTTCACCACAGAACAAAATATATCCTTTGCAGGACACTATGAAACTTGGCCAGCCACAGCTGAAACCACTGATTTATGGTATTGCTATTTTGGCAATTTAATTTCACACCAGAACAAAAAATACCCTGTTATGGACAGATTTAAACTTGGCCTGCAACTCATTGAACACCAGATTCAGGGTATTGCTATTTTGGCAATTGAATTTCACCCCAGAACAAAATATATCCTTTGCAGGACACTATGAAACTTGGCCAGCAACAGCTAAAACCACTGATTTATGGTATTGCTATTTTGGCAATAAAATTTCCCCCAGAAAAATGTATATATCCTTTACAGGACACTATAAAACTTGGCCAGCCACAGATGAAACCACTGATTTATGGTATTGCTATTTTGGAAATTGAATTTCACCCCTATACAAAATATATCCTTTGCAGGACACTATTATACTTTGCCAGCCACTGCTGGGACATCAGATTTAGTGGATTGCTATTTTGGCACTTTAATTTCACCAAAGAACAAGATATATGCTTTGCAGGATACTATGAAACTTGGCCAGCCACAGCTGAAATCACTGATTTATGGTATTGCTATTTTGCCAATTGAATTTCACCCCAGAAAAAAATATATCCTTTGCAGGACACTAAGAAACTTGGCCAGCCACAGCTGAAACCACTGATTTATGGTATTGCTATTTTGGCAATTGAATTTCACCCTAGATCAAAATATATCCTTTGCAGGACACTATGAAACTTGGCCAGCCACAGCTGAAACCACTGATTTATGGTATTGCAATTTTGGCAATTGAATTTTACACCAGAAAAAAATATACACTGTTAAGGACAGATTTAAACTAGGCCTGCAACTGCTGGAACAACAGATTAAGGGTATTGCTATTTTGGCAATTAAATTTCGCCACAGAAAAAAGTTTACCCTGTTACGGACAGATTTAAACTAGGCCTGCAACTGCTGGAACACCAGATTCAGGGTATTGCTATTTTGGAAATTGAATTTCACCCCAGAACAAAATATATCCTTTGCCGGACACTATTAAACTTGTCCAGTCACAGCTGGAACACCAGATTAAGGGTATTGCTGTTTTTTTTTCAACTAAATTTCACCCAAGAACAAAATATATCCTTTGCCAGACATTATGAAACTTGGCCAGCCACAGCTGAAACCACTGATTTATGGTATTGCTATTTTGGCAATTGAATTTCACCCCAATACAAAATATATCCTTTGCAGAACACTATGAAACTTGTCCAGCCACAGATGAAACCACTGATTTATGGTATTGCTATTTTGGCAATTGAATTTCACCCCAGAACAAAATATATCCTTTGAAGGACTCTATGAAACTTGGCCAGCCACAGCTGAAACCACTGATTTATAGTATTGCTATTTTGGCAATCAAATTTAACCCCAGAACAAAATATATCCTTTGCCTGACACTATTAAACTTGTCCAGTCACAGCTGGAACATCAGATTCAGGGTATTGCTATTTTGGCAATTGAATTTCACCCCAGAACAAAATATATCCTTTGCAGGACACTATGAAACTTGGCCAGCCACAGCTAAAACCACTGATTTATGGTATTGCTATTTTGGCAATTGAATTATACCCCAGAAAAAAATATATATCCTTGGCAAGACAATAAGAAACTTGGCCAGCCACAGCTGAAACCACTGATTTATGGTATTGCCATTCTTGCAATTGAATTTCACCCCAGAACAAAATATATCCTTTGCAGGACACTATGAAACCTGGCCAGCCATAGCTGAAACCACTGATTGATGGTATTGCTATTTTGGCAATTGAATTTCACCCAAGAGCAAAATATATCCTTTGCAGGACACTATAAAACTTGGCGAGCAACAGCTGAAACCACTGATTTATGGTATTGCTATTTTGGCAATTGAATTTCACCCCAGAAAAAAAGTTTACCCTGTTACGGATAGATTTAAACTAGGCCTGCAACTGCTGGAACACCAGATTCAGGGTATTGCT
>JAKVIS010004750.1:0-13399 GCA_033119425.1 Bufotes viridis
GGCCTAAGTCTTTGGAAAGATCACCCCACATTTCAACGTATTCTCTCCTTGTCATCTCCAAGAGGTTTCACTGTATCTGACAGTAAATGTGATTCACTCATCATCCGATAGAGCGCTGCTGAAGACCACGAGCTGTGATTACATTCTGCAAGACCAGGGAAGATTATGACACACAGGGGTGCACTCTTTTTGAAGACCTGGATGCAGAGGTGAAGCATGTAGGAGGGGGAGGGACCTAAATGGTGGCCCCAACAAGTCACTCTGCCTCAGCCGTGGTTTTAGCTGCACGTTGGGGGTAGGTGACTGAATGTAATATAGTAACATAGTATATAAGACCGAAAAAAGACAATTGTCCAGTAAAGAGTCCATAGTCTTACTGCTCTTACAGTAAAGAGTCCATAGTCTCACTGTTTTTACAGTAAAGAGTCCATAGTCTCACTGCTCTTACAGTAAAGAGTCCATAGTCTCACTGCTCTTACAGTATAGAGTCCATAGTCTCACTGCTCTTACCGTAAAGAGTCCATAGTCTCACTGCTCTTACAGCATAGAGTCCATAGTCTCACTGCTCTTACCGTAAAAAGCCCATAGTCTCACTGCTCTTACAGTAAAGAGTCCATAGTCTCACTGCTCTTACAGTAAAGAGTCTATAGTCTCACTGCTCTTACAGTAAAGAGTCCATAGTCTCACTGCTCTTACAGTAAAGAGTCCATAGTCTCACTGCTCTTACAGTAAAGAGTCCATAGTCTCTCTGCTCTTACAGTTTAGAGTCCATAGTCTCACTGCTCTTACAGTATAGAGTCCATAGTCTCACTGCTCTTACAGTATAGAGTCCACAGTCTCACTGCTCTTACAGTAAAGAGTCCATAGTCTCTCTGCTCTTACAGTTTAGAGTCCATAGTCTCACTGCTCTTACAGTTTAGAGTCCATAGTCTCACTGCTCTTACAGTATAGAGCCCATAGTCTCACTGCTCGTACAGTAAAGAGTCCATAGTCTCACTGCTCTTACAGTAAAGAGTCTATAGTCTCACTGCTCTTACAGTATAGAGCCCATAGTCTCACTGCTCGTACAGTAAAGAGTCCATAGTCTCATTGCTCTTACAGTATAGAGTCCACAGTCTCACGGCTCTTACAGTATAGAGCCCATAGTCTCACTGCTCGTACAGTAAAGAGTCCATAGTCTCACTGCTCTTACAGTATAGAGTCCATAGTCTCACTGCTCTTACAGTGAAGAATCTTCATCTATGTTTGTGTAGAAAACTTCTTTCCTCCAGACGCAGAGGATGTCCCCTCGTCACAGTCACAGTCCTGAGGATAAATAGATGATGGGAGTGATCTCTGTACTGACCCCTGATATATTTATACATAGTTATTAGATCTCCCCTCAGTCGTCTTTTTTCTAAAGTGAATAACCCTAATTTTGATAATCTTTCAGGGTCCTGTAGTCGCCCCATTCCAGTTATTACTTTAGTTGCCCTCCTCTGAACCCTCTCCAGCTCTGCTATGTCTGCCTTGTTCACAGGAGCCCAGAACTGTACACAGTACTCCATGTTTCTCTGGTAAAGAGACGCCTGGCTACGACTGCCTCAGGGACCTGGGTCATTCATTTTAATGGATGCGGACAGTTCTTCGTGTGCGGTCTGTATTCGTATGCCGTTCTGTGACCATGCGGGAAAAAAAAGGAAAATAGAACTTGTCCTATACTTGTCAGAATAGGCATTTATAACAAACGGCGGGACGTGCTGATCCGCAAAATATGGAATGCACATGGCCGGTATCCGTGATTCACAGATAAACAATTTATGGACCGCAAAGTGGATATGGTTGTGTGAATGCCCTATAAGTGACTAATAGCAATTAAACCAGGAGAGCATTTTACAAACATGATATCCATTATTAACAACCACGGTTAAGCTGCAGAATGTATGAATCTCAATAAAAAACAAAGTAGCCATGTATATATTCTGTATAATACTCCAGAGCTGCACTCACTATTCTGCTGGTGGAGTCACTGAGTACATACATTACATTAATTATCCTATAATGATCCTGAGTTACATCCTGTATTAAACTCCACAGCTGCACTCACTATTCTGCTGGTGCAGTCACTGTGTACATACATTACTTACCCTGTACTGATCCTGATTTACATTGTGTATTATACTCGAGAGCTGCACTCACTATTCTGCTGGTGCAGTCACTGTGTACATACATTACTTATCCTGTACTGATCCTGAGTTACATCCTGAATTATACTCCAGAGCTGCACTCACTATTTTGCTGGTGCAGTTACTGTGTACATACATTACTTATCCTGTAATGATCCTGAGTTACATCCTGCATTATACTCCAGAGCTGCACTCACTATTCTGCTGCTGCAGTCAATGTGTACGTAAATTACTTATCCTGAACTGATCCTGAGTTACATCCTGTATTATACTCCAGAGCTGCACTCACTATTCTGCTGGTGCAGTCACTGTGTACATACATTACTTATCCTGTACTTATACTGAGTTACATCCTGTATTATACTCCAGAGCTGCACTCACTATTCTGCTGGTGCAGTCACTGTGTACATACATTACTTATCCTGTACTGATCCTGAGTTACATCCTGTATTATACTTCAGAGCTGCACTCACTATTCTGCTGGTGCAGTCACTGTGTACATACATTAGCTTATCCTGTACTGATCCTGAGTTACAATCTGCATTATTCTCCAGGGCTGCACTCACTATTTTGCTGGTGCGAGTCACTGTGTACATACATTACTTATCCTGTACTGATCTTGAATGACATCCTGTAGTATACGCCAGAGCTGCACTCACTATTCTGCTGGTGCAGTTCACTGTGTACATACAATTATTTATCCTATACTGATCCTGAGTTATATCCTGTATTATACTCCAGAGCTGCACTGACTATTCTGCTAGTACAGTCACTGTGTACATACATTACTTATCCTGTACTGATCCTGAGTTACATCCTGTATTATACTCCAGAGCTGCACTCACTATTCTGCTGGTGGAGTCACTGTGTACATACATTACATTACTATCCTGTACTGATCCTGAGTTACATCCTGTATTATACTCCAGAGCTGCACTCACTATTCTGCTGGTTCAGTCACTGTGTACATACATTACTTATCCTGTACTGATCCTGGAGTTACATCCTGTATTATACTCCAGAGCTGCACTCACTATTCTGCTGGTGCAGTCACTGTGTACATTACATTACTTATCCTGTACTGATCCTGAGTTACATCCTGTATTATACCCCAGAGCTGCACTCACTATTCTGTTGGTGCAGTCACTGTGTACATACATTACTTATCCTGTACTGATCCTGAGTTACATCCTGTATTATACTCCAGAGCTGCACTCACTATTCTGCTGGTGCAGTCACTGTGTACATACATTACTTATCCTGTACTGATCCTGAGCTACATCCTGCATTATACTCCAGAGCTGCACTCACTATTCTGCTGGTGCAGTCACTGTGTACATACATTACTTATCCTGTACTGATCCTGAGTTACATCCTGCATTATACTCCAGAGCTGCACTCACTATTCTGCTGGTGCAGTCACTGTGTACAGACATTACTTATCCTGTACTGATCCTGAGATACATCCTGTATTATACTCCAGAGCTGCACTCTCTATTCTGCTGGTGCAGTCACTGTGTACATACATTATTTATCGTATACTGATCCTGAGTTACATCCTGTAATATACTCCAGAGCTCCACTCACTATTCTGCTGGTGGAGTCACTGTGTACATACATTACATTACTTATCCTGTACTGATCCTGAGTTACATCCTGTATTATACTCCAGAGCTGCACTCACTATTCTGCTGGTGCAGTCACTGTGCACATACATTAAGTATCCTGTACTGATCCTGGGTTACATCCTGTATTATACTCCAGAGCTGCACTCACTATTCTGCTGGTGCAGTTACTGTGTACATACATTACTTATCTTGTACTGATCCTGAGTTACATCCTGTATTATACTCCAGAGCTGCACTCACTATTCTGCTGGTGCAGTCACTATGTACATACATTATTTATCCTGTACTGATCCTGAGTTACATCCTGTATTATGCTCCAGAGCTGCTCTCACTATTCTGCTGGTGCAGTCACTGTGCACTGTGTACACACATTACTTATCCTGTACTGATCCTGAGTTACATCCTGTATTATACTCCAGAGCTGCACTCACTATTCTGCTGGTGCAGTCACTGTGTACATACATTACTTGTCCTGTATGATCCTGAGTTACATCCTGCATTATTCTCCAGGGCTGCACTCACTATTTTGCTGGTGGAGTCACTGTGTACATACATTACTTATCCTGTACTGATCTTGAATGACATCCTGTAGTATACGCCAGAGCTGCACTCACTATTCTGCTGGTGCAGTTACTGTGTACATACAATTTTTATCCTATACTGATCCTGAGTTATATCCTGTATTATACTCCAGAGCTGCACTGACTATTCTGCTAGTACAGTCACTGTGTACATACATTACTTATCCTGTACTGATCCTGAGTTACATCCTGTATTATACTCCAGAGCTGCACTCACTATTCTGCTGGTGGAGTCACTGTGTACATACATTACATTACTTATCCTGGACTGATCCTGAGTTACATCCTGTATTATACTCCAGAGCTGCACTCACTATTCTGCTGGTTCAGTCACTGTGTACATACATTACTTATCCTGTATTGATCCTGAGTTACATCCTGTATTATACTCCAGAGCTGCACTCGCTATTCTGCTGGTGTAGTCTCTGTGTACATTACATTACTTATCCTGTACTGATCCTGAGTTACATCCTGTATTATACTCCAGAGCTGCACTCCCTATTCTGCTGGTGCAGTCACTGTGTACATACATTACTTATCATGTACTGATCCTGAGTTACATCCTGTATTATACTCCAGAGCTGCACTCCCTATTCTGCTGGTGCAGTCACTGTGTACATACATTACTTATCCTGTATGATCCTGAGTTACATCCTGCATTATACTCCAGAGCTGCACTCCCTATTCTGCTGGTGCAGTCACTGTGTACATACATTACTTATCCTGTATGATCCTGAGTTACATCCTGCATTATACTCCAGAGCTGCACTCACTATTCTGCTGGTGCAGTCACTGTGTACATACATTACTTATTCTGTACTGATAATGAGTTACATCCTGCATTATACTCCAGAGCTGCACTCACTATTCTGCTGGTGCAGTCACTGTGTACAGACATTAAGTATCCTGTACTGATCCTGGGTTACATCCTGTATTATACTCCAGAGCTGCACTCACTATTCTGCTGGTGCAGTTACTGTGTACATACATTACTTATCTTGTACTGATCCTGAGTTACATCCTGTATTATACTCCAGAGCTGCACTCACTATTCTGCTGGTGCAGTCACTATGTACATACATTATTTATCCTGTACTGATCTTGAATGACATCCTGTATTATACTCCAGAGCTGCACTCCCTATTCTGCTGGCGCAGTCACTGTGTACATACATTACTTATCCTGTACTGATCCTGAGTTAAATCCTGTATTATACTCCAAAGCTACACTCACTATTCTGCTGGTGCAGTCACTGTGTACAGACATTACTTATCCTGTACTGATCCTGAGTTACATCCTGTATTATACTCCAGAGCTGCATTCTCTATTCTGCTGGTGCAGTAACTGTGTACATACATTACTTCTCCTGTACTGATCCTGAGTTACATCCTGCTTTATACTCCAGAGCTGCACTCACTATTCTGCTGGTGCAGTCACAGTGTACATACATTACTTATCATGTACTGATCCTCAGTTACATCCTGTATTATACTCCAGAGCTGCACTCACTATTCTGCTGGTGCAGTCACTGTGTACATACATTACTTATCCTGTACTGATCCTGAGTTACATCCTGTATTATACTCCAGAGCTGCACTCACTATTCTGCTGGTGCAGTCACAGTGTACATACATTACTTATCATGTACTGATCCTGAGTTACATCCTGTATTATACTCCAGAGCTGCACTCACTATTCTGCTGGTGCAGTCACTGTGTACATACATTATTTATCGTATACTGATCCTGAGTTACATCCTGTATTATACTCCATAGCTGCACTCACTATTCTGCTGGTGGAGTCACTGTACACATACATTACTTATCCTGTACTGATCCTGAGTTACATCCTGTATTATACTCCAGAGCTGCACTCACTATTCTGCTTGTGCCGTCACTGTGTACATACATTACATTACTTATCCTGTACTGATCCTGAGTTACATCCTGTATTATACTCCAGAGCTGCACTCACTATTCTGCTGGTGCAGTTACTGTGTACATACATTACTTATCCTGTACTGATCCTGGGTTACATCCTGTATTATACTCCAGAGCTGCACTCACTATTCTGCTGGTTCAGTCACTGTGTACATACATTACTTATCCTGTATTGATCCTGAGTTACATCCTGTATTATACTCCAGAGCTGCACTCACTATTCTGCTGGTGCAGTTACTGTGTACATACATTACTTATCCTGTACTGATCCTGAGTTACATCCTGTATTATACTCCAGAGCTGCACTCACTATTCTGCTGGTGCAGTCACTGTGTACATACATTACTTATCCTGTATTGATCCTGAGTTACATCCTGTATTATACTCCAGAGCTGCACTCACTATTCTGCTGGTGCAGTCACTGTGTACATTCATTACTTATCCTGTACTGATCCTCAGTTACATCCTGTATTATACTCCAGAGCTGCACTCACTATTCTGCTGGTGCAGTTACTGTGTACATACATTACTTATCATGTACTGATCCTGAGTTACATCCTGTATTATGCTCCAGAGCTGCACTCACTATTCTGCTGGTGCAGTCACTGTGTACATACATTACTTATCCTGTATGATCCTGAGTTATATCCTGCATTATACTCCAGAGCTGCACTCACTATTCTGCTGGTGCAGTCACTGTGTACATACATTACTTATCCTGTACTGATCCTGAGTTACATCCTGTATTATACTCCAAAGATATACTCACTATTCTGCTGGTGCAGTCACTGCGTACATGCATTACTTATCCTGTACTGATCCTCAGTTACATCCTGTATTATACTCCAGAGCTGCACTCACTATTCTGCTGGTGCAGTCACTGTGTACATACATTACTTATCCTGCACTGATCCTGAATGACATCCTGTATTATACTCCAGAGCTGCACTCACTATTCTGCTGGTGCAGTCACTGTGTACATACATTATTTATCGTATAGTGATCCTGAGTTACATCCTGTATTATACTCCAGAGCTGCACTCACTATTCTGCTGGTGGAGTCACTGTGTACATACATTACATTACTTATCCTGTACTGATCCTGAGTTACATCCTGTAATATACTACAGAGCTGCACTCACTATTCTGCTGGTGCAGTCACTGTGTACACACATTACTTATCCTGTACTGATCCTGGGTTACATCCTGTATTATACTCCAGAGCTGCACTCACTATTCTGCTGGTTCAGTCATTGTGTACATACATTACTTATCCTGTACTGATCCTGAGTTACATCCTGTATTATACTCCAGAGCTGCACTCACTATTCTGCTGGTGCAGTCACTGTGTACATACATTACTTATCCTGTACTGATCCTGAGTTACATCCTGTATTATACTCCAGAGCTGCACTCACTATTCTGCTGGTGCAGTCACTGTGTACATACATTACTTATCCTGTACTGATCCTGAGTTACATCCTGTATTATACTCCAGAGCTGCACTCACTATTCTGCTGGTGCAGTCACTGTGTACATACATTACTTATCCTGTACTGATCCTGAGTTACATCCTGTATTATACTCCAGAGCTGCACTCACTATTCTGCTGGTGCAGTCACTGTGTACATACATTACTTATCCTGTACTGATCCTGAGTTACATCCTGTATTATACTCCAGAGCTGCACTCACTATTCTGCTGGTGCAGTCACTGTGTACATACATTACTTATCCTGTACTGATCCTGAGTTACATCCTGTATTATACTCCAGAGCTGCACTCACTATTCTGCTGGTGCAGTCACTGTGTACATACATTACTTATCCTGTACTGATCCTGAGTTACATCCTGTATTATACTCCAGAGCTGCACTCACTATTCTGCTGGTGCAGTCACTGTGTATATACATTACTTATCCTGTACTGATCCTGAGTTATGTCCTGTATTATACTCCAGAGCTGCACTCACTATTCTGCTGGTGCAGTCACTGTGTACATACATTACTTATCCTGTACTGATCCTGATTTACATTGTGTTTTATACTCCAGAGCTACACTCACTACTCTGCTGGTGCAGTCACTGTGCACATACATTTCTTATCCTGTACTGATACTGTATTATACTCTAGAGCTGCACTCGCTATTCTGCTGGTGCAGTCACTGTGTACATACATGACTTATCCTGTACTGATCCTGAGTTACATCCTGTATTATACTCCAGAGCTGCACTCACTGTTCTGCTGGTGCAGTCACTGTGTACATACATTTCTTATCCTGTACTGATCATGAGTTACATCCTGTATTATACTCCAGAGCTGCACTCACTATTCTGCTGGTGCAGTCACTGTGTACATACATTACTTATCCTGTACTGATCCTGAGTTACATCCTGTATTATACTCCAGAGCTGCACTCACTATTCTGCTGGTGCAGTTTCTGTGTACATACATTACTTATCCTGTACTGATCCTGAGTTACATCCTGTATTATACTCCAGAGCTGCACTCACTATTCTGCTGGTGCAGTCACTGTGTACATACATTACTTATCCTGTACTGATCCTGAGTTACATCCTGTATTATACTCCAGAGCTGCACTCACTATTCTGCTGGTGCAGTCACTGTGTACATACATTACTTATCCTGTACTGATCCTGAGTTACATCCTGTATTATACTCCAGAGCTGCACTCACTATTCTGCTGGTGCAGTCACTGTGTACATACATTACTTATCCTGTACTGATCCTGAGTTACATCCTGTATTATACTCCAGAGCTGCACTCACTATTCTGCTGGTGCAGTCACTGTGTACATACATTACTTATCCTGTACTGATCCTGAGTTACATCCTGTATTATACTCCAGAGCTGCACTCACTATTCTGCTGGTGCAGTCACTGTGTACATACATTACTTATCCTGTACTGATCCTGAGTTACATCCTGTATTATACTCCAGAGCTGCACTCACTATTCTGCTGGTGCAGTCACTGTGTACATACATTACTTATCCTGTACTGATCCTGAGGTATCTCCTGTATTATACTCCAGAGCTACACTCACTATTCTGCTGGTGCAGTCACTGTGTACATACATTACTTATCCTGCACTGATCCTGAGTTACATCCTGTATTATACTCCAGAGCTGCACTCACTATTCTGCTGGTGCAGTCACTGTGTACATAAATTACTTATCCTGTACTGATCCTGAGTTACATCCTGTATTGTACTCCAGAGCTGCACTCACTGTTCTGCTGGTGGAGTCACTGTGTACATACATTACATTACTTATTCTGTACTGATTCTTAATGACATCTGACCAGTAATTATTACTTTTAGTGATTATTAGATAACCTCTCTCCACATCCGGAGCTGGGAGCGTCCTGTTAATGGTGATTATAATGTGTCAGTGATGGGGGGGCTCTGCTAATGACCGTAAATTTCTCTCTATAAGAAGAAGACGCTTCACCTGCTCCTCACAAGACGCTGAATTCTATCAAAGTGAAGACTCTGGAGGAACGAGAGGAAAGAAAGGAAACCTCCGGACCTCAGCCCCCGATCCCTCATCTGAAAGGTGCGGATTTATGTGTTATTGATTGTATCATCTTCTACATTACCTTTTATATTATTATTGTTAGTTACTTTGTTACAGTTTCTTTAGTTAATAATTGATGAGTTTTATGTTTTCTTTGACTTGTGATAAATGTAAGTTTCTCGGTATCACATTATAGACAGGGCTGGAGACGATATAATGCAGGGATCAGCAACCTTCAGCGCTCCAGCTGCTGTGAAACTACAACTCCTGGCATGCAAATTTACTCAGCTGTTCATGTTACTCCAACAGAAGTGAAAGGAGGATTCTGGGAGTTGTAGTTTCAGAACAGCTGGAGTGCAGGAGGTTGCTGATCCCTGATATAGAGAATAGTATAATAATCATCATCAGTAATACAGCGCCGGTCATTATACTGCACCTTATAACCAGAACTGCTCACAGCAGGTAGAGCCTTCAGTCTGTGACTGTAGAACGGTCCAGAATATAACGCAACGCGCAGCTTTTCATCATTTTTATGCAATTAACTACAATAACGTTTTCAGACTGGCTTATGACACAGCAGCCTGCGAGTAAGTACTTCCCGCATGTACCGAACTCCCGTTATACCAACATCACAAGCAATAGCGGCATCCTGCAAAAATACCAAACATGAGATGTTGGCTTAATATTTTCACCAAAATGTGCAAGTTCCCAAAACCGTGTGAAGGATTCTCATTGTCTTGTGATTCCCCACAGTAAAATTAAAAGCTATTCTCTGGAAAAGACATAAAAATGACAAATACATAAGGTTAAAAGACAGAGCACAGCCCCGAGGGTATATGACGGAGGCTGATGAACATCCATTTCTGCACCTTTCATCATGAAGGGGCAGATTATTCCAAATGCACAAGGAAAAGACTTCTATAAGGTTCCAGCCACATGTTACGTGTAGTGCACCACAATGGAATACACAAAGTCCATTGAACATGAGACCGAGCGCCAGGGGTGGATTGGCCATAGACCCCACAGGAAAAGTTCCGCCTGAGCCATCCTCACGACGGCCAGCCAGGGTGTAATGATCCGACGCTCCTACCTGACTCCTGAATTCAACTGTATTGTCATCGTCAGGCAACTAGAGGACAGAGCGTGGCAGCTGGCACTGGCCACCAGAGAGGGGCAGTTTTTTAAGAGGTATATTGTGCTGCACTGTGGTATTTGGCTCTGCCGGGGCAGGATATTGTGCTGCACTGTGGTATCTGGCTCTGCTGGAGCAGTATATCGTGCTGCACTGTGGTACTTGGCTCTGCTGGGGTGGTATATTGTGCTGCACTGTGTTATTTGGCTCTGCTGTAGCAGTATATTGTAAAGCACTGTGGTATTTGGTTCTGCTGGGGCAGTATATTGTGCTGCTCTGTGGTATTTGGCTCTTCTGGGGCGGTATATTGTGCTGCACTGTGTTATTTGACTCTGCTGGAGCAGTATATTGTGCTGCACTGTAGTATCTGGTTCTGCTGGGGCAGTATTTTGCGATGCACTGTGGTAGTTGGTTCTGCAGGGGTAGTATATTGTGCTGCACTGTGACATTTGGTTCTGCAGGGGCGGTATATTGTAATGCACTGTGGTATTTGGCTCTGCTGGAGCAGTATATTGTGAAGCACTGTGGTATGTGGATCTGCTGGTGCAGTATTCTGTGATGAACTGGGGTATTTGGCTCTGCTAGGGCAGTATTCTGTGATGCACTGCAATATTTGGCTCTGCTGTGGAAGTATATTGTGCTCCACTTTGGTATTTAGCTCTGCTGGGGCAGTATTCTGTGATGCACTGTGGTATTTGGCTCTGCTGGAGCAGTATATTGTGCTGCACTGTGGTATTTGGCTCTGCTGTGGAAGTATATTGTGCTCCACTTTGGTATTTTGCTCTGCTGGGGCAGTATTCTTTGATGCACTGTGGTATTTGGCTCTGCTGGGGCAGTATATTGTGCTGCACTGTGGTAGTTGGCTCTGCTGGGGCGTTGTATTGTTCTGCACTGTGGTATTTGGCTCTGCTGGGGCAGTATATTGTAATGCACTGTGGAATTTGGTTCTGCTGGAGCAGTATATTGTGCTGCACTGTGGTATTTGGTTCTGCTGGGGCGGTATATTGTGCTGCACTGTGGTATTTGGCTTTGCTGCGGCAGTATATTGTGATGCACCGTGGTATTTGATTATGCTGGAGCAGTATATTGTGATGCACTGTGGCATTTGGCTCTGCTGGGGCAGTATACTGTGCTGCACTGTGGTATTTGGCTCTGCTGGGGCAGTATACTGTGCTGCACTGGGGTATTTGGCTCTGCCGGGGCGGTATATTGTGCTGCACTGTGGTATTTGGTTCTCCTGGGGCAGTATATTGTGCTGCACTGTGGTATTTGGCTCTGCTGGGGCAGTATATTGTGCTGCACTGTGGTAACTGGTTTTGCTAGGGCAGTATATTGTGCTGCACTGTGGTATTTGGCTCTGCTGGGGCAGTATATTGTGCTGCAATGTGGTATTTGGCTCTGCTGGAGCAGTATATTGTGCTGCACTGTGGTATTTGGCTCTGCTGGAGCAGTATATTGTGCTGTACTGTGGTATTTGGCTCTGCCTATCTGTGTTTTCCCACCTTCTGTCGATTCAGACACAACTACATAATGGGGCCACTTTTAGTTTTTTTCCAGGGCCACTTTATGTCTCCATTCCGCCCCTGCCGAGCGCAGACAATCTGATCCTCAGGATAAATGTGGATTCTGGAGTCGGCACTGAACAGAAAAGCGACAGAGTAAAGATTCCTTATCAGTAATGGACTAGGTGCAGTTTCTTCCTCGGCATCGTACAGTAACATGTACATACGTGATGCATGTAGCTATGTGTATAAACCTCACATATATGTGACGGGCGAGGATCATATCTGCATAGAAGCAGTGCCAGATCTGTCATCTATCTGACGGACACTAATCGTAATAGTAATAATCTTTATTTCTAGTCACTGGCTATCTGCGTGCGCCTTACTGAACTAGCTACCGCTGGTAAAACACACTACACAGTAGGTACAAATAACACACGATATTTATTAATACCTACAGTACATTCATAATGACGCATACAATACAGTACATACACAGCACTAAAAGTTCAGTACTAACTACACTACACAATCCCAAATTACACCCACAACACTAGCTAATACAAGTTACACATACACACACACCCAATATAGCAGCCCACCCAGCCTGGCTCTGGTCTATCCCTAAGGGACACAGAAGGAGCAGTAATTCAAAAGAACTCTTTTGAATCTGAGTTCTTTGTAGTCACCAGGATGACCGGACCTTGTCAGGTCATTCTGGTGCCGTCAACCAGATTGCATCAGTGTGAATGCTTGGGGCACATTCACACCGATGCATCTGGTTACAGGGTCACTCCAGGGACATCATATATATATGTGGGACATATAAGGGGGGACATATAAAGGGGCCAACAAGTGGCACATAAGGGGGCAAATAAGGGGGCACATTCCCACAGGGGCAGCAATGAGCCCCTGGG
>JAKVIS010004751.1:0-13454 GCA_033119425.1 Bufotes viridis
CTTGACAGGTTCAGGCAGGGGCTGACAACAGAAAGAAGTGGAGCTTGGGTGCAACAAGAGCAAAGGTGATGCCCTAATTGCACCATAGGCATAAATTGCATATTAAGAATAAATGAAACTCAGGAATGGAACCTTGGATCAACAAAAAAAACAAACCTGCATTTTAACAAAGTGAACCACAGCTATCTGTGTATGCAAACAGCTGTATAGGAACATCACTGGCGACAGATTCCCTTTAATAATAGTTAACCAGTAAGTTATGTTACCCCTGAATTGAGCCATTAAAAACTACCACTTGACATGAAAAAAAAACAACAGCTAGGGCTACAATGACAGAAAATAAAAAGGTTATAGCTCTTGGAATGTGACAATGAAAAAATCAAAACATTGTGTGGTCAGTTATTTTTTATTATCAAAGTGCCATACATTCCACAGCGCTGTACATATAAAAAGGGTTATAAGAAACAAGATTAGTTACTAACTGGTACAGAAGGAGAGAGGGCCCTGCCAGCGAGGGCTTACAATCTCCATGGTATAGAGGAAGGACACAGTGGGTGAGGGTAAAGCTGGTCATGGAGGTATAGCAGAAACAGGGTCACTGGTTGTAGGTTTGTCTAAAAAAGGTGGGTTTTAAAGTTTATTTTGAAGGTGAGAATGTGATATATTAGGGTAGAGAATTCCAGAGTATGGGGGATGCACGGGAGAAATCTTGGAGGCAATTTTGGGAAGAGGTGATAAGAGGACAGGAGAGGAAGTGGTATTGTGAGGACGTGTGGGGATGTATCGGGAAAGTAGCTCAGAGATGTATGGAGGGGACAGGTTGTGGGCAGCCTTAAGTGTATTAAGTGTATTTGTTAGTATTTTAAACTGAATTTGCTGGGCAATGGGGAGCCAGTGAAAGGACTGGCAGAGGAGAGAGGCAGAGAAGTAATGAGGTGAGTGGTGGATTAGTCGGGCAGAAGAGTTGAGGATAGACTGGAGGGGTGCGAGTGTGCTAGATTGAAAGCCACAGAGGATGTTACAGTAGTCTAGGTGGGAGATGACAGCATGTACAAGCATTTTTGCAGACTCCTGGTTGAGGAATGCACGGATTCGGGAGATATTTTTGAGTTGGAGGCGGCAGGTGGCCGAAAGGGCTTGGATGTGCAGTTTAAAAGACAGGGTAGAATCCAAGGTTACTCCAACTTGGTTGACTGCGGGGAGTGTGCAGCCATTGATTTGAGCAAGATGGGAGAAAGATGATAAATTCTTTTTTTTATCCATGTTAAGTTTTAGAAAGCGAGAGGAGAAGGGAAAAAAATCAACAATTCCGCGATTAAGTTTTGTTTTAACGATTGAAAAGAGGCTCTAGTACCCTGTTTGGCCTGGGAGAGATACAAGCCACAAGAAGAGATACAGTTGAGCATGGAAACATACAGGTTCTGTATGGTATCCTGCAGCCTTTTTTCCCACAGATATTGCAGCTCGGCTTATAGATCCTGCACACTTGTAGGTTGCCAAAGCTTGTTTCCCTGCTGGTTCCATAAATTCTTGATTGGCAATAAAACTGGCAATCAGGCAGGCTAAAGAAGTGTGCAACTCTTGATGTATATGTGGGCAGGCATTATCCTGCTGAAAAATGCCACCTGAAAGCCCTGCCATGACATGCACATTTCTATCTGGGTCCGTTATTTATTTTTTATTTTTTTACAATAAGTGTATTTGGCTTGCCTATGTCTTACTACTTAAAAAAAAAAAATAATTGCTTTGTGTTGCTATATTCTGACACATGTAACAAATTTTTCTGCCGACAGAGCTGTAAGAGGGCTCGTTTTCTGTGGCGTGAGTTATAGTTTTTTATTGATACAGTTTTGGATAGGACATTTTGATAATTTTTATTCATTTCTTGGGGGGGAAGACAAGGTGAGTAAAAACAATTCAGGCATTGGGAGTTGAGCGAACGCGAACTGTAAAGTTCGGGTTCGTACCGAATTTTAGGATTTTTGGCACCCGGACCCAATCGGTATGAAAAAATCCTCGCACTGAGTCTCTAGGATTTTTGGCACCCGGACCCAAACCCGGACCCAAACATTTCCGTCGTAGTTCGGGTTCGTTCTTCGGCAGATTTTTATGGTGCTTGTTGAAAAGCTGCTGGGCAGCCAATCAACAGGCATCTAACTACTTTGTCCTTAGAAGCCATCACAGCCATGCCTACTAATGGCATGGCTGTGATTGGCTAAGTGCAGCATGTGACCCAGCCTCTATATAAGCTGGAGTCACATAGCGCCGCACGTCACTCTGCTGTTGTTAGTGTAGGGACAGGTTGTTGCTGGTGCTCTCAGGGAGAGAATAGGAAACAAGCTTTGCTGAATAATATCTGATATCAGAATTGTGTTCACTCAGCGATCTACAGCCTTTTTTTTTCTTGTGGGTGCAATGGCAGCGTTTTTTTTATGAGGCCATTGACCAAGACTTTTTTTTCTGTGAGTGGTTGGTGTCGGCGGCCATTTTGTGCAAGTGACGTGCACTTGCAGCTGCATATGTGCCAGGGACAGTAATTGAATCCAGTCTTTTTACTTCATTTGGCAAAATTTACCAATTTTTTTAAGTGCACCTGCACTGCATATCTGGCCAGGGGAAGGGAAAAATAATACTGTTACTCCATTTGTGATTTTAGGGACCTAGGGGGTGACAATTTTGTTCTGTAAAGTACCCCTGTGCTGCATATATCCTTGTCATTAATTCTATAAATCCATCATATTCCTGGCTGAATTATTTATTTTTTTGTGCTAAAAAGTACTTGTGCTAGTGTGCACTGCATTTGTGATTGTTAAAAAATAATCAGTAAATCCATCTGTTTCACTGTGGGTGAAAAAATAATATATATATTTTTAACATAAACTGCCTTTACTGCCTGCACCGCCAATCTGCTAGTGAAAAATAATCAGTAAATCCATCTGTGTCACTGGGGGTGAAAAAATCCTCATTTTTTTTTAAACATAGACTGCGTTTACTGCCTGCACCGCCAATCTGCTAGTGAAAAATAATCAGTAAATCCATCTGTGTCACTGGGGGTGAAAAAATCCTCTTTTTTTTTATAACATTTGCTGCCTGCACCACCAATCTGCTAGTGAAAAAATAATCTGTAAATCCATCTGTGTCACTGGGGGTAAACATATTATTTGTTTTCCTATAAAGTATCTTTATTGCCCTGTACTGCAAATCAAACAAAATCAGTAAATTCCACTGGGATATTGTAGTTGAAAAGAAAATATTTGTTGCCATTAAATAACCCTGAGACCTGCGCTGTGTATCTGACATTTAAAAATAAACAGTAAATCCTTCTATTAGATTGTGGTCAGTGCTGAGCCACGCCCCCTGCACTGATCACATGACAGTGACGTCACCACAGGTCCTTCGGCTGTGCAACAGTTCGGGTAGGTGGCAGCCGCCCCTTATGGATTCCATATGCCGCTATAGTGGAATCCATAACGGGATGCGCGACTTACCACCACCCGAACGCCGAACAACTGACTTTTTTTAAATGTTCGCTCATCTCTAATAACAATGGTTGGGTGAGGCCGGTATACATGTCTATTCTGCATAAGGTATGAACAAGTTCGGTGGGAACCATGCCTGGTTCTTTTTAATGAACGTGAGATTGTCCACATTGGCTGTGGACAGGCGGCTGTGCTTGTCTGTGATAATGCCCCCAGCCGTGCTAAACACACGTTCAGACAATACACTGGCTGCAGGGCAGGTCAGCACCTTCAATGTGTAACGGTCAAGCTCAGGCTATTTGCCCAATTTGGAGACCCATAAGTTGAATGCGGCAGACCCAGTGGTGTAGCTAGAAATGACTGGGCCCAACAGCAAATTTCTGAATGGGGCCACACTCCCCCAGTAATTTTTTTGCATCTTTATGCCGTTCCCATTCCTGTGGCTACTAAAGATCACTCTGTCAGACCAGGACCGGCAGCTGTTCCATCTGTTTTCTACACTGTCTATACTACCATTGTATATCATTTCATTGTATTATACTGTTGAGGGGGCCCTGAAAAACTCTTTTAGTCCTCCTCCTCTCCTGGATGGGCCCCTTCTGGGTCAGGGCCCCAAAGCAACTGCTTTCCCTGCAGCTACGCCCCTGGGCTGACTATTCCACCATTTTGCTGAAATGCTGCCTCTTGCTAAGACACTCCATATCTGCTGTTGTTGCTGGTTGTTGTGGTGTGGTGACAAAGCTTTTCCACATTTTGGCCATGCTAACCCTGCCTTCTGAGGTGTGGGCGGTGACCCAGATACGTTGGTTACTTCTTCCTTCTCCACCTCTGCTTTCACCTTGTGCTTCCCCTGAGCCCCCGGTATCAGGTGTGAATGCCATCAGCACTCTTCAGTGATGGAAATAAGGATGACACGTTGTCCATGTAACGGAGATCCAGCAGGGTGGACACCCAGTAATAAGCACAAGTTAGAATGTGGATGTAACTCACCAGTTGTTGCGCAGGCACTGCAGCATGTAGTCGCTCATGTTTTCCAGGCTGCCCAGAGGCAACAACAAGCTGTTCTCTGTTGGAGGTGTATAGTCTGTGTTAGGGGTGGGCGATATGGCCTAAAATCTATATTGTGATACACTCTCCCTGCTGCCCTGTATATAGTACACACAGCAGCAGGGAGCTGACCATGGCAGCCAGCCTCTGATCACCCCCCCAGCCTCTCATGTGCCCCCCAGCCTCTGATCAGCCCTCCAGCCGCTCATGTGCCCCCCCAGACTCTCATGTGCCCCCCATCCTCTGATCAGCCCCCCAGCCTCTGATCAGCCTCCCCAGCCTCTGATCAGCCCCCCAGCCTCTCATGTGCCTCCCAACCTCTGATCAGCCCCCCAGCCTCTGATCAGCCCCCCAGCCTCTCGTGTGCCTCCCAACCTCTCATGTGCCCCCCAGCATCTCCCTCTTATCAGCCCCCTCTGGTAACTCAAACCCTCCCTCCCCAGTATTAATCATTGGTGGCAGTGGCCACAGGGTCTCCCTCCCCCATCATTGGTGGCAGTGGCAGTGCACCCCCTCCCTCCCCAGTATTAATCATTGGTGGCAGGGGCCCCCTTCCCCCCCACATCATTGGTGGCAGCAGCAGTTCCGATCAGAGTCCCAGCAGTGTAAGGTTACATTCACACGACCGTATGAATGGCTCTGCATCCGTTCCATAATTTTGCGGAACAGGTGCGGACCCATTCATTTCAATGGGGCCGCAAAAGATGCGGACAGCACACAGTGTGCTGCCCGCATCCATAGATCCGATCCGCGGCCCCGAAAAAAAGATAGAGCATGTCCTATACTTGTCCGCGATCGCGGACAAGTATAGGCATTTCTATCATAGGGCCGGCTACATTCACACGGCCGGTATCTGTGTTTTGCGGGTCCGCAATTTGCGGACCGCAAAACCCATACGGTCGTGTGAATGTAGCCTAATGCTGGGGCTCCGACCGGTTACAATGGCAGCCAGGATGCTACTGAAGTCCTGGCTGCCATGGTATGTAAGTGAGCAGCATTATACTCACGTGCGCTCCTTCTTCTGTCTGTGCGGCGCATTGCTAATGCTTAAAGCGCGTGGCGGCCACCGCGCACGTGAGTATAATGCTGCTCACTTACATACCATGGCAGCCAGGACTTCAGTAGCGTCCTGGTTGCCATGGTAACTGATCGGAGCCCCAGCATTACACTGCTGGGACTCCGATCGGAATGGCCGCTCAAGGTCATATCGCGGTCCATCCACAGCTCCTGCGTGGTGTGTGGTTTGTCCCCCAAACCGATGAGTTACAGAACAGCCTGCTGTCGTTTCCCCCTGGCTGTGCTGATGTTGGTGGTGAAGGTGTTATGATGAGCGGATAAGGAGGTGGTACAGGAGGAGGAAGTAGAGGAGGAGGTAACAGGAGGGAAAGTGAAATGCCCTGCAATCCTCAGTGGCAGAAGGACATGCGACAAACTGCTATCTGCCTCAGGCCCAGCCGCCACTGCATTTATCCAGTATGCAGTTAGTGAGATATAATGTCCCTGCCTGTGCTTACTGGTCTGTGTACTAGTGGTTATGTGAACCTTGCCACAGATGGCGTTGCACTTTGCAAACCTGATTTTGTCTGCCACTTGGTTGTGCACGGCAAGGTTGGCTCACCTGGAAAAGTAGTGGCGGCTGGGCAACCCATACTGAGGGATAGCCACTGCCATGCCAGTTTGTGTGAAATGGGGGGAGGGGGTGTGTGGGGGTGTAGGGTGGGAGGCTGGTAGGGTTGATTTTCTCTTTTTTAAATGTCTCCTGTATATTTTTTTTTACTATTTATAATAAAAAGTCCTTATAACCGTGGAAATGTTAACCAAAAGATGACAGCCACCGCCATAAGGTTTTTAAAAGTCTCCATCCATCTCCACCAGACAGAATGACAGCACTTCAAAGGACCAGGAATTTTGAAATTCTGGCATTCAGGGCCAGGGATCGCGGGTGGGTAGGGGGGGTACTTCCTCTTTCTATTTCTCTTTCACTCCAGTGTTTGGAAGAAGAACAGCTGATAGCTGAACACTTCCATGGGATACGGTGGAGATGCTTGGTGACGATGACAGATGTGGTGGCGTTGCTGCCACCTCCTCTGTTTGCTGGTTGGCTGGTGCCACTGTCACTCACTTGGGCTCAGGTTTAGAATGCTTATTTTTAATGTGCATGTATTTTATGTTATTGTAAGTTATTTCCCTATCCAAATTTGTTTTCAGGGCTCTTGTCCTACTCTTAACCCCATTTTGCTTTCTTTTCCAGCCCTCTAGCCCTTTCCAGGACTTTTTTACAGCCATTTTAGTGCCCAAAAGTTCGGGTCCCCATTGACTTCAATGGGGTTCGGGTCAAGTTCGGGTTCCGAACACGAACTTTGCTGCGAAGTTTAGCCGAACTCAGCAAACCCGAACATCCAGGTGTCCGCTTAACTCTAGTCACAGGTCATACACCATGGCAAAACAGTACAACAAGACAAAATGTAGCTATACTGCATAAGAAAGGTCTCTCCCAAAAGATTTAAAAGCAGACTGGGGTTTTAAGATGTGCTGCTCAAACTCTTTTGAAGCAGCACAAAGAAACAGGCAACGTTGAGGACTGTAGACGTTATGGTTCACCAAGAAAACAGTGCAGAAGATAAAAAATCAGCTCTGGCAGAAACCAGTGGGACCCTGGTACACCTGATTCAGAGAAGTCTGGCCAGAAGTAGTCTTTATAGAAGAATTGCGTCTAAAAATCGATAACTTTGACATGGAAGCAAGGCCAAGAGGCTCAACTATGCACAAAAACATAGGATATGGGGTGATAAGTCGTAATTTTAAATATCTGGCTGTAACAGAAGGCATTTTGTTCTTCAGGCATCTTAAAAGTATGTATACACACAGTGGCTCCACCTAGGCTTCCACTCTGACGAGGGTGCTCTTCCCCGGCAAACCCCTATGCCGTATAAGTGAAAAAATATTGATCAAGGAGGGGAGGCACTCCACTAACACTAGAGCATATGGAGAAAAATAGTACTAAAAATTGTTTGATTAAAAGATTTTTTATTTGGACTGGATATCCACGACACTTCTAGTATATATACTAAAAACAAAATTATGGACAGATTTATAAACAATAAAATGATAAAACAATCTTACTCCGTATTCAATGTGTTCACCTAAGTAGGGATAACACAAGCCTCTGGTGTTTCAACCGCTGCCTTAATTCACCTAAACATGCGGTTTTTATATGCAACTCTTAACCAAAAGCCTAAATAAAACCAAGGTAGATGTGCCCTGTATCGCGGTTTTAACGTAGAAAGTTCAGGAGGATAAGGGAACGTGATCTGATACGTAAGTCGACAATCTGGACACTGGACTCTACCTCAATACCGCAGTTCTTAGTTCGATAATCTTAATAAAGTATTATGGTGCAGATCTCCACAGGCGGGGTTAATATACATGACTCAAATCATTCGCAGTACATTACCGCTCACCAGGCTCTTCTCCTCGCGACTCGCTCACTTCTCTGTGTGCTGTGATCTGCCAGGACATGGCGTAGTGTCCCACGTGGTCACTGCCATCATCCATGGGTCCAAGTGACACGTGATCTGTGCTGAGTGTCGTTTCTCGCAGTATGAGTCTGTTGAGCAGATGCGGGAAGAAAGTTTTACAAGCCGGAAAGATCGGATCAGTTTTGGGCCACATATGTCACGCGCTCACTGGTCCTGATGCCACTTGATACGACTGCTGTGATGCTGCACGTCTAGAGTCCCCTTCCTCAGTGGCCAGACAGTGAGGTTTCCGAGTCCTTTAGCAGTCTGTGCCTCAAGTGATGCTGGGAGTTTTGAGAAATCAGGATTTAGAAATTCAGTCTCTCTTCATTTGCTTCATTAACATATCAAAGGCAAATTGCCTATACATAATTATTTCCACGTACGTGTATTATGAAAATAATTATGTATAGACAATTTGCCTTTGATATGTTAATGAAGCAACTGAAGAGAAACTGGATTTCTAAATCCTGATTTTCCAAAAAACTCCCAGCATCCTTGGGGCACAGAGATTGCCTTTAAAAGGACTCCGGAAACCCTCACTGTCTAACCACTGAGGAAGGGGCCACATTATAAGAGCCCCGAAACGCGTTTGGTAACACAGTGAGGCGAAGGCATCAAGTCCATTAGGAACCAGCAGTGAGGCGGACACATTTGGCCCAAAACTGGATCCGATCTTTCCGGGCTTGTAAAAACTTTCTTCCCCGTCTTTCAACGCTATACAGCGAAGAAACAGACCACCAATAAAAGACCTCAGCCACCGTCACGTGGGACGCCATTGGATGACGGCAGTGACCACGTGGGACGCCACGCTAGGTCCTGGCAGATCACAGCACACAGAGTTAAGTGAGGGGAGGAGAAGAGCCTGGTGAGCGGTAATGTACTCTATGAATGATTTGAGTCATGTATAATTAACCCCGCCTGTGAGATCTGTACCACAATACTTTATTAAGATTATCGAACTAAGAACTGCAGTATTGAGCGGTGGAGTCCAGTGTCCAGATTGCCGATTTACGTATCAGATCACGTTCCCTTATCCTCCTGAACTATCTACGTTAAAACCGCGATACAGGGCGGTGGATTATTTAGGATCGGAGGATCTGAAGTCTGGAACTATATGTGGAGTACATCAACCCCATGGTTATAATATAGAACCAACCAGCTGCATATCTAAATCGGGACACATCTACCTTGGTTTTATTTAGGCTTTTGGTTAAGAGTTGCATATAAAAACCGCATGTTTAGGTGAATTAAGGCAGCGGTTGAAACACCAGAGGCTTGTGTTATCCCTACTTAGGTGAACACATTGAATACGGAGTAAGATTGTTTTATCATTTTATTGTTTATAAATCTGTCCATAATTTTGTTTTTAGCATATATACTAGAAGTGTCGTGGATATCCAGTCCAAATAAAAAATCTTTTAATCAAACAATTTTTAGTACTATTTTTCTCCATATGCTCTAGTGTTAGTGGAGTGCCTCCCCTCCTTGATCAATCTGTAAAGTATGATGGAGATTCCTTGCAAGTTTGGAATTGCATTTCAGCCAATGGAGTTTGAGATTTGGTCAGAATTAATGGTGTCCTTAATGCTGAGAAATACAAACCCATACGTAGCCATTATGCAAAATCATCATAGCGGAATGTGATTGGCTCCAAATTTATTCTGCAGCAGGACAACGAACATCTGGTCCTTGGAAACTGTTAAATTAGATAAATTAGTTAAAGGATAGGTCATCAATATCAAAGTGGCGGGGTACGACTCCCACCGATCAGCTGTTTGAAGAGGCCGTGGAGCTCCGTGAGTGCTTAGGCCTCTTCTTAAGTCAGTGATATTACAGTATATCGGTCACATGGCCTAGGTGCAGCTCAGTTCCATTCAAGGGAATGGGTTTGAGGAACAATACCAAGCACAGCTGCTATGAAAGGTATGGAGCTTCGTGATCACCGAGGTCTTTTTAAATGGCTATTTGTGGGGGTGCCGGGAGTTGAACCCCCGCAGATCTGATATTGATTACCTAAACTCAGGATAGGTCTTTAATATAACATTCTTAGGAACTTAAAGGGGTTTTCCACATTAGCATTTTCAGTCATTCTGTTGTAGATTTTCTAGTGTGCTTTGGATCATTGCATGCATCATCCTGTTGCATAACCCAGTTTCAAAAGATATACTCTTTGTCACACACTGCTTAATAGTGCTTTGTGTAGGGATCCAACCCTGTTTTATAACGAATGATAGAAACCACAGCACATGATCTTGCTCATTGATAGTAGGATTTTATTCAATATGCAGCATTCAATCGTGTAAGGTTTCAGCACACAGGCCTTCATCAGACACTAGCCGTGAAGAAATTAGATCAAAGGAAGTATCAGATTTACAATTTAACAATGACCTTGTGTGACTTAGAGGATAAGACAATCCATATATAAGTGAAGATAAACAAAATGGAAATAAACTATATCAAAACAAAACAAGGGCATCCAAACTTGGACAAGAAATCAAATGGAGTATACAATAATAATGGTGGACAAAATGACATCTTAAACATATGTAGTTTTTGTCGATCTAGTGCAAGGATATGCCTCCAAGGATCAATCCCTGATATCTGTATTACTAAGTTTAAAATCCAAGTATACATGCTGACTTATAAAGGAAAGTGGTGTCTGCTCCAGTCCAGATTTCCCTGACATTGTCCACATCTATATACAATCCACTATGATGTTTTCTGTATCTAATAGAATTAGATCTGGGGTTACAATTATCTTTTATCAACTGGAGCAGACACAACTTTAAATTAAAACATTTAATGAAAAATGTTTTACATGGGAAAGGTAAAAAGAAAGGCTGTCCCCTAGAAAATTTCAAAGTAAGCATACGGGGGCAACTACCATGTACAGGTAAATCTCAATAATTTAGAATATCACCACAAAGTTTATTTATTTCAGTAATTCGGTTCAAAAAGTGAAACTCATATTATATAGATTCATTACACACAGAATGATGAGCTAATGAAAATTCCAGAAAATTAGAATATTGTGAAAAAGTTCAATATTGTAGACTAATTGTGTCACACTCTAATCAGCTAATCAAAACAAAACATCTGCAAAGGTTTCCTAATACTTTAAATGGTCCATCAGTCTGGTTCAGTATGATGGGGATGACTGCTGACTTGACAGTCGTCCAGAAGACAGTCACTGACACCCTCCACGAGGAGGGTAAGCCACAAAATGTCACTGACAGGAAAAAATGTGGTAGAAAAAGGTACAAAAGCAACAGGGATAACTGTTGCTAACTGTGGAAGAAGCTGAGAGAAGGAATGAGATGAGAAGGGGAAAGAGAGGGGCAGGAGAGAACAGAAAAGAAAAAAATTGTTTGTGGTGGACGGAGAAACTCCAGTTCTATGAAGCAAATAAAGATCTGTTCTCCAGGGAGCCCTAAAATAGGATCCAATGTCACCATGTTTTATGAAACTTGCGGTTATGAAACCGATAAGGGGAGGTTTTACATTCACATAACTTCCTGTATCTTAATAAACTAAAGAGTTATAGAGGGAGAGGAAGTCTGCTTCCACAAGTGTTAACCAGATGTCATACCACAGATTTTTTTATAGGTACATAAATGGATCTCACTGTGGTAGAGAGAACATGAGAGGTGAATTTGGAGGTTATGTGTCACACTTCTGACCAGTAACTAGCTAGCATAGGACATTCCCAAAAGATGTGAAGAAATGTGCCTCAATCCCCTTCGCATCTCCAGCATAAAGTGGAGACAGCTGGGAAGAAGAATATAAGTTACTAGACATTAAGCCTGTTACAATAACGGGCGCTAGAACAGTAGTGGTAGTAAACATTAGTAGGAACAGTCTATATTAAATAGCAGGGGAATTTGACCACTTTGTATTTCTTGTTTTTTTTGTCAAAAATGTTTTGTCAAGAAGTCACTGGTTGTGCAGAGACTGCTGGCACCGACTGGTGGCTGAGACTGCGGGCACCGACTGGTGGCTGAGATGATTGACACTGAATGGTGGCTGAGACTGCAGGCACTGTGACTAGTGGCTGAGACTGCGGGCACTGGCTGGTGGTGCTGAGACTGCTGCTACTGTGACTAGCGGCAATCACTGACTGATGGCTTAGACTGCGAGCACTGTGAATGATGGCTGAGACTGCTGGCACTGACTGGTGGTGCTGAGACTGCTGGTACTGTGACTAGTGGCAATCACTGATGGCTGATATGGCTGTCACTGAATGATGGCTTAGACTGCGGGCACTGTGATTGGTGGCTGAGACGGCTGGCACTGACTGATGGCTGACACAGCTGGCACTGACTGGAGGCTGAGACTGCTTGCACTGACTGGAGGCTGAGACGGTGGGCACTGTGACTGGTGACAGACAGTTGGCACTGAATGGTGGTACTGAGACTGCGGCTCTGCCTGAGACTGTTAACTGCGGCTAATTGCTAAGACGACTGACACTGATTGGTGGCTTAGACTGCGGGCACTGTGACTGGTGTCTAAGATGGCTGGCACTATCTGGCGTTGCTAAGACTGCTGCCACTGTGATTGGTGGCTGAGACGGCTGGCACTGACTGGTGGTGCTGAGACTGCTGGCTGAGACAACTGACACTGACTGGTGGCTGAGACGGTGGGCACTGACTGGTGGTGCTGAGACTGCTGGCACTGTGACTGGAGGCAATCACTGATGGCTTAGACTGTGGGCACTGTGACTGATGTCTGAAACGGCTGAGATGACTGACACTGACTGATGGCTGAGACTGCGGGTACTGTGATTGGTGGCTGAAACGGCTGGCACCGACTGGTGGTGCTGAGACTGCAGGCACTGACTGGTGGTGCTGAGACTGCTGGTACTGTGACTGGTGGCAAACACTGATTGCTGATATGGCGGTCACTGACTGTTGGCTTAGACTGTGGGCACTGTGACTGGTATCTGAGACTGCTGGCACTGTGGTGGCTGAGACGTCTGGCACTGACTGGTGGTGCTGAGACTGCTGGCACTGACTGGTGGCAGCAACTGGTGGCTAATACTGATAGCAGCAGCAGCTGCTGTATCTGACAGGACTGTAATGGCGGCACTTCTGTTTCATTTAATGGCGTCTCTCAAACTGACACAGCACACCATAATAACGTTTTGCTGCTGTGGGCGGTCCGAACGGCGAGTGGTGGGCCCCTATTGGCCTCCGCAATTGGGGGCCTTGCCGGGGATGCGCTGTTGCTGTGGGCAGTTCAGGAGGCCTGAGGTGGCTGGGGGTTGGTTGCAGCATATGGGGGGGCATTGTTTAATGCAGGTGGTGTGTGCAGAATTTTGGGATTCGGGGGGCATAGGAACAGGGAGAGACCGACCTGATCCTGACAGAATCCTGGCGATGCGCTTGCTGCCCGTTGTACTGCGCAAATG
>JAKVIS010004752.1:0-13029 GCA_033119425.1 Bufotes viridis
GCCTCACATCGCACTGCTGGCTGTGGGAGAGCTGAAAGCCGAGAATCTGCCTTCAGCACAGCCAGCAGCGCAATGAGTGGGAGGTGTCAACGAGGGAAGAAGGTAAGTATTTGTTTGTTTTTCTAACGCTGCAGACTGGGGGCAGACTACTACAGTGAGGGGCACATAATCTGGCATTACTACTGTGAGGGCACATAATCTGGCATTACTACTGTGAGGGGCACATAATCTGGCATTCACTACTGTAAAAGGGCACATAATCTGGCATTACTACTGTGAGGGGCTCATAATATGGCATTACTACTGTGAGGGCACATAATCTAGCATAACTATTGTGAGGGAGGCACATATCTGGGCATAACTACTGTGACAGGAACAAAGGTGGGCATAATTACTGTGAGGGGCCACAATGTGGGGATAAGTACAGGAAATGTCCTAGATTACCCTGCTATACATTGGTATGGCTCAGTTTTACAGGCCAGCACAGCGCCCCCTGCTGAGTGATTTCACAGGGGCAGTCAGCATCCCTTCCTTATGTGATTATTCTTTTCCTCACCTCTAGGGACCTTGTTCAGGATCAGCAGACATCACACTGACGTCAGCGACACCTGGATGAGTAGGACCAGATTTCATTATGACTGGGTGAGTGTAGCCGTGCATGTGGGGTTAGTGGCTGTTAACATGGCGGATCTGTGCGGCTAATCCGCTACATGAGAGCGCCAAGCCCGCTCCGGACAGCAGAGACATGGAGACATTAACATGATGTGATCTGTTTGCTAGAAAATCTCGAGTGAGATAAAGTTGTCACCTTGATTTTGTAGTAAAAGATCACAGTCAATCATGTTACGCTCGCGTGTCTCTGCTGTCTGAGTGAAGGCTTAACCTCGTGCACAGCGGATTAGCCCGCATGGGAAACACCTCAGTAAGAAAATCTGGTGAGCTGATTTGGCGTACAATGGGCCATTTGACTGGTTTTGCCCCCAGGACTAAGGCTGCCAGCCTCCCTGGCTGTAAGTGTATGCATTCCCTGCCATCCAGTCCCTGTCACAGCAGCACGGGGACCCAGTGGAAGCCCGATCCCGGCAAGGACAAGCGACATGCCGTGGGTCGGCACTGACCGTGGCACATCAAGGGTTAATGCGCCGTAATTTCTGATGACGGCGCATAGCAGCAAGATCCAGCAATAAGTGACTGCCGGACCCCTGCCGCCAGATCGGGCGAGCACGCCTCCTGCACCCACTCGATCTGGCGCCTACATGTGCGGCGCTGGTCACGACATCTGTGCCGTACATGTACAGGGCGGATCTCTACGAGTTAAATGCTGTATGTGAAAAATGGAAAAAGTAAACAAAATTGTTATTGCCATTTCCATATCAACCTAACTGGAAAATTGCAAACATACAATGCAATACCACTTGGCAAACATTTTAAATCTGCATTATTATCATATAGTGGCATGCAAAAGTTTGGGCACCCCTAGGCTTTTATTTCAAGCAAAAAAATAATTTCGTTCCTATCTTTTACTTTTCAAAGTTACAAAAAATGACCTAAAGCAAAACTTTGGACACTAGGCATGGTATCTAGTAGCACCTAAATCACTGAAAAAGGTGCACCACAAGGATAGGCACCTGACAACACTGGCTAATCCCTCAAGCTGATGTTGAGCCGAGCCAGTCGCCAATATCTCCCAGTCAGAAACATATCGAGAGCCTCTTCATGCACCACGTCAAGGTCTCAGCATGGCATGGGGTCCTACACGCTAGAGACTACCTATGTGAACAGGGTCTGAAAGGTGCTAGGTGTAGGATGTTTTTGTGGTGCATGTGGTTCGCGCTGGCATCCTCCATTGTGTGCAGTTTTGCTGGGGATAGCAGCACTTGCAACCACATGCGGTGTAGGCTGCTCCCCCAGTTAGAAACACGCAGCAGTGTTTGGGGTCTGAGCAGTTCCTCCCATTTAGGCCGTTTATTTCAGTGATTTTTGCTTTATATGTATTGAATGTGAGCGAATTCCAGCATATGAATTAATCAAGACATGGAGATAATCAAAAACAGAGATCCAACGCAAGAAAAAAAAATCTCCTTAAACGTAACTTTTACTGTAATTATAATAAAAAGCAGGGTAGATTTCCCCACGATTAGATTCAAAAACATGAAACCACTCCTCTACTGTCCAATCCTAGACACCTGTAGTAGACAACAATAAGCCAACAGTGGGAACAGTCACAGTCGTGCACTATCTCGATAAAACCAGGCACTGTCCCTAATCGTACCTTAAGCTAAACCTTAGCCCAGGAACGACTCCCTTATGGTTGGGACCTCCTGTCCTCGTACATGGTCTATAAGGCCCTGGACATCCCTCACTCAGAGATGGGTGACATCCTTTGATTGCCCCATTGGCCAAAAACAAAAACAAAGACAGAGTGACATGGAAAAATCAAATCACTAAGATACACCAAAATACATGGGGGTTATTCTGTATATAAAAAATAGTGTGATGCTACTATAAACTTTATGCAGAAATAATAATACCCCTAGTAAGACCCTTAAGTAATGTGCCCCGCTCCTCAAGGCTAATTAGCATATTATAAGCGTTTAAATTGTGCAGTGATGGAGACATCCAGAGCATAATATTAGGAGATTAGAGTCTGCTGACATTAGCACATCACTAATGTCAGCCAGATTAATAGGGTTAAATCTGGTGACGAAACCCTTAAACAAAAAATTTAAAAGTATATATGTATATATATATATATATATATATATATATATATCATATGTGGTAAGGTGCAGGGTGCTGTCGTGGATGGCAGGTAGCGTGTCACCGAGGTTCCTGGCCTCGGTGAGGTAAGAGCCAGGTTTTTGTGTCAGCAGCAGCTAGTGCTGCTTGACAACTTGATATTTAGTTTGGCTGCAAAGCCAATCCGGGCCGGCTCTTACTGGGAGTAGGCAAAGAGTTGGGTGGGTGCCTATTCCCCACGGTCCAGGCCGGACTTTTCCCGAGCCTTTAAAGACAGCCAGCACCAGCAGGTGAGGTGGGTGTGATTGTCCTGGAGCTGCTGTTAGGCTGTGGAATCATTTGAGTTTGGGAGTTCTCTGGGCTGGAAGCAAGAGCCCAACAAGGAGGAGTGCAGACGGCCTGGAAACCTGACGTCGACTGTCTTGCGGCTGGACTGACAGCCAGGTGCGAACCTGCACCTAAAACCTCCCAGGTGACTGAAACCTGTACGGGACTGTTTTGTTTTGCCTCATTACTTCTGATGTGTGTGAATTAACACCAAGAGACTGTTTGTCGTTTATTTTGTGCAAGTGTGAATAAAACACTGTTTATTGCACTTTCTGGACTCCCTGTTTTGCCTCTGTACTGCACCCGCACTCGCTATCTACCAGAGCGACTCCCACACATAGCAGCATAACATTAACAGGAAAACAATTCCACAAATACATAAAGATAAGAAACTCCTGAAAGTAACTGGAGAGATATAAAATCCCCAAAAATAATAATAAATAAGTAAAGTGCAGAGTGCAATAGTATAAATAAATACATACAGGAGACAATTGTTAAGAAGAGTCCTTATCCCGTGGCACTGGCTACAACACAACTCCAAAACATGATTGATCCATCCCCATGCTTAATGGTTGGAGAGGTGTTCTTTTCATGAAATTCTGTGGCCTTTTTTCTCTACAAACATACCTTTGCTCATTGTGGCCAAAGAGTTCTCTTTTAACCTCAACGGTCCACAGTTTACAACATGCATCATGCTTGTTTCGATGTTCTTTACAAACTTCTGATGCTGAACTTTGTGGTGAGGATTGAAGAGAGGTTTTCTTCTGATAACTCATCCATGAAAGCCATATTTGTGCAGTTATCGCTGAACAACATACCACAACTCCAGTCTGCTAAATCTTCCTAAAGGTCTTTTGCAGTCAAGTGGGGGTTCTGATTTGCCTTTCTAGCAATCCACAAGCAGCTGTCTCTGAAATCTATCTTGGTCTTCCAGACCTTCCCTTGACCTCCGCTGTTCCTGTTAAAGGGGTTGTCTGGGTTCAGAGCTGATGCAACAGACCGGGATCGTAGGGGCAATGTGTGAGTGTGGTGGCCTGATGGGTGAAGCAGTTGGTTCTCACATTTCTGCAGTTCCCTGCGCAGCGTACAGTGATGGGAAGGAAGGCACCGGAATCCCTTAGGAAACACTCTGGTGTTCAGGGATCTCCTGCTAGATATTGTTTGAAGTGCCCTTGATGGTATAGGGTTTAAGATGCAGGGAAGGCAGAGTCCCTGATGTCGTGATGCCAAGTACCTTGGGTGCAAATGAGGTGGTGAAATAAAGAGGAGTTTGTTTGAATAAAGAACATTTACTGAGAATCATTTGTCTTAAGGTAGGTGTACAGATTATTATTAGTCATAATCCATTCAGAGGACATCACAAGTTAGTTGTATCTGTAATCCTAATAACAGGCTCTTGGTGAGGTATTGACTTTGGTCACACTCAGGCTATGGTAACTTCTGGCTGACTGTCTATCTTCCAGGTGTGGAGTACACATCAATAAACTTCTCTGTTTCACACACCCGGTACATATATCTTGCCTTCCTGGCTTGCTTACAATTTCCAATAACACATCCACAATGTTCATAGAGGAATGCAGCTCCAAATAAAGCTTGTACTTCCCTGTAGAATGTGAACAGGCACCGTAGGCTAACTCCTGTCTCACATTGGATGCTAATGGAGTTTATAGGCTGAGGTAACACTCTTGTCTCCACTAGTCTCTCTTTATACTCTCGCAACACCCTGGGTTTCTGTTAATGCTCTCTTAAGGCCTACCCTTGGTCTGCGCACAACTCAGAGAAGTAGCTACTTTTCAGCTTACTTGATTCCGGGTTCAGCAGGTCCAGCCCTAGCTTTGGTCAGCCGACTCTTTTTATCTGACTCTACAGTCTGGCTGAGGTGTCTGACTTTTGTGTCTGACTCTGGAGTTAGCTTTCATTGGCTTCAGAGTAAACACATGCTGACCTGAATGCACTGCTCTTAACTGCTGCACTTCATCAACTCACTCCTCTCACTTCCTCCAACTGCTTACTGCCTTGCACTATACATATATATATATATATATATATAGTGCCAGCACCACCTAGGGGTGGCTGGGCGTATATACTGTACATGCAAGGTGTAAACAGCCTGTTAGAAGGAATTCCAGCAATATGAATACGTCTTATAAAATGACATTCTGAAAATAGCCTTATATATATTATAGGGCCTCACTACTATTACGGAGTGGGACACTGCATTTTGCCATCTTCCACCCAGAAACAGTTAATAAAAGTTCATCAGTAAGTTATGTGTACTCCAAAATGGCACCATTAAAAACTACAACTTGTCCCACAAAAAATAAGTCCTTATATGTATACATAGACGGAAAAATAAAAAAGTTATAGCTCTTGGAATATGACAATGAACAAAAAAATTAAAAGTGTACATGGTCATTAAGACCCAAAACAGACTGGTCACTAAAGGGTTAAAGATGGCATCCGGTCAGGAGCTGACACACGGTGACAGAGACTGTGAACTGAGACAACTCTAAACACAGAATTTTAACCCCTCAGATATCGTGGTCAATTGCAACCACAGTATCGGAGAAGTTATTTGCTGGGAGCAGGGTGCTCCCTGTGACTGAACAGCCTCTCCATGACTAGATCTCAGGAGTCGTTTAATGGCTATGGCAACCTCGGGCCTTCTGAAGAGTCTGAGGCCGTCAGGCATTGGGCAGAGCTGCACACAACCTGTGAACAGTTATAGTGCTGTTTCAAGAAGAAAGCAGCCATGTTTTTCCAACTCCATTAATGAGAACACCGTGATTTCCCCATAGAAAACAATGGAAGGCCATTGCAGTCTATGGTATAAGTGATCTAATGATGAACCCAACATGTTGAAACCCCATGGGGAACTGAAAATAAACAAAAACAGTAAAACAAATTTCAACCCCTTACTGCCACAGCAAGTTGTAGCTTCTATATTATTTTTAATTTTTAAACCTTTGTGACTTTTATAGACTATAAAAACTGTCATACAGATATGGTAAACCACCCGCTCAGATGGTATAGTAACCCATACATGCTGTATATTTGTTTAGCTAGTCTTCACATTTAGTGTATAGTAAAAGGATAATAGCACACGCTTCTTTGCATACAGGTCATATTTTCATACAATACAATTTATTTGGAGTATAAGCGATTTACAGCTTATATCGATACATTGAGCCTGTAAGAGTCATCCCCTCTCACAGAACCAGGAGAATAACGGAAGTGTAGGATCCGGCACGTAACTGAAACAACCGGCTTTGTCCCGTCTTTTTGTCCGAACGGAGCCTCCAGTGCAGATGTGAATCTGCCCTTAGTAAACATACTTGCCTTATAAGATCAAGTGTTTGCTGTCACCCAATGGCATCTTCCCTTGCTTTGTGTACAGTCACTGCTGTGTCAACCTCAGTGCCATCATTAATAAGGTATATAACGATGTTGTCACAGTAGTGTTAGGCCTCTTGCACACGACCGTATGGCTTTTTCAGTATTTTGCGGTCCGCAAAAAAACGGATTCGCAAAAAATACGGACGATGTCTGTGTGCATTCTGTTTTTTGCGGAATGGAACAGCTGGCCCCTGATAGAACAGTACTATCTTTGTCCGTTATGCGGACAATAATAGGACATGTTCTATCCTTGAACAGAACGGAAATAAGGAAACGGAAGGCATACGGAGTAACTTCCGTTTTTGCGGATCCATTGAAATGAATGGTTCGGTATACGAACGTAAAAAACAGAACGTAAACGTTCGTGTGCAAGAGGCCCTAATGGCAGGCCAAATGATCACACTGTGTCAAATCACTGGCCCCGTAAGAGTAGCTTATGTGCTGTACTTATTGAAATACCAATATTAGATTCTTCTTGGGATAAGTGATTACAATGCTGTGAAATGTCAAGATGAATAACCTGAGAAAAAACATCTGTTCCCATTACATTTGCCAAACTACATACAGCACATATGTCTGTTAGGGATTGTTCACACCTGCGTTGATTTTTACATTATTCTATTCTTTCAGAGGAACATAAAGATGGAAAAAATGTATCAATTTCAAAAGCAATTTATTAAAGGGTTGCTTTTCAGTCCGTTTCTGCTCAATTCGGTTTCTGGTATTTTGGCAGAAGAAAAATTATCTGCAGGAATTTTATTTCTGCTAAAAATTATGGATACATGATGAAACTGGGCTTTCCATTTTCTTTTTATATTATAGTCAATGGACATATAGAAGCAGGAGGTGTTCCATTTGTATCCTTTGTTTCATTCATTTAGTGGATCTGTTTTTTTCAGTTTTTCTGTTGTATATGTGTCTCAATCATGTACATGCAACATACCCATGATTTCTATATCCCAGATGTATGCCATAAGCCTGTCTTTTTGGTAGTTATTTGCCTGGTTTGCATATGGATATTTTAAGGGTACCGATAATTTTCACAGGCTTCTGGCGTGTTATAATGACATTTCAGAAGTTCGACCTGGTGGGGGTCCTGGTGCTGAGAGAGGCACCGCTTCCTAACACTGAAATGGAAGAGCATTTTTTCAGATCTCCTCAAGGTGCCAAGCGTCCAATGGATGGATTCATGGAAATCGTATGGCTGTTCTATGAATCTGTACACCACACACTGGACTGTCTGAGGAGACAAGCAGAAATAATCAGAATCGAGAGGGGCACAGCGCTCAGTTAGCGGTTATCAGCAATATTTTTAGTGAAATGAAATAAAAGTGATATTTTAAGAGGGGTTGCAAACTGCTGGATATTTGCTTCTGCACCTTTAGTTAACCTAAAGGACCAGTCAAATTTGAATTTTTGCGTTTTCCTCCTGGCCTTTCAAGACCCATGACATTTTTACTTTTAAGTTCACACTCCCTTACGAGGGCTTAGTTTTTTTAAATGGCACCATTAAATTCAGTATATCCTGTACTAATAAATGGGGGAGGGGATTCTTAGTCAAGTACAATAAAAATAAAAACACATTTCCACCATGGTTGTCAGGTTTTGTTTTTAGGGCATTCACTATGTGTATATCACCTGTAGTAGAGGATATATACCAGAGGGTATTAAATAACCAAATCACGTAGCAAAAAAACTAGAGAGGAGTGACAAGTTCGCCAAGAAAAGGAATCACGGCACTCGGTTTGTAATGCAGATAAGAGATGATATTTAATTGCATCCAATTGTTATCATTGCTGGTGGCCAACATTTTGGTTCATTCCGGACTTGTTCACCTATGAAATATACAGTGGATACAGTAATGAGTCCAATTTGGACGTCATATATTACATAAACATAAATAAAGACAAGTTGAAAGCAAAATTTGAAAAGATAAACACAAAATTGTGGTGTCACATGTTGTACATATAAGAATTAATCAATGCAGATGGACTGGACATGAAGGTAAGTACAAGATGGAAAGTCTCACAGGGTGAGGGCATTTTGTTGTCCTGTGCTCGGAGCCATCTAAAAACGGGGGCCATCGTATTAAAAGTTGTATATAGGTAAATACAGTAGCATAGTTGGTATCTCCAAATCATCAATAGTGGTCACATAAGCTAATACACTTTATATCTGTATCACAACATAGATTTAATTAACAAGGATTAAGCATATAAGAAAAACAAAGTCAACGTATATGAGCTGAGCTCAGCACTAGGGTACACCTCGGTCATAAGATATAGTATTGGGTAATGTAGTGAGAATAGGACCATAGATCAAATACAGAGTGCACAGTTCTAAGGGTAATATTGTGAGAGAGCAGCCTCACTGTACATACCGTTTGCAGGCAGAAGTATTCCGCGCTAAATTTATCACCGTGGACTTAACTGTGCAGTGCACCAAGATTTCAGTAGTCAGCAGCAGTGGCAGCAACTGTGTACCTATATTCATAGCTAATCCTTCTGTTAAACAAAAGAAATGCATTCAGCACCCTTTAGTAAAGCAAAAAAAATTATGTGTGCCCCTGCAGGAGCTTTGTTTTAAATGGCTCCTTACAAACAAAATAAATATAATGGAGGCAGCTCAAATACAGTAATCCATGTTGTGGCAGTCCAGACACATGCTTTTTAATACCTTCTGTTAGCTGTCGAAGTACTGTGCGTCAGTATTACAGGTCAATGTTACACTCAGGTCTAATTTATGAGCGGATCCTGTTATTAACAGGTCCTTTATTTTGAACATCCGTAAGGCCTCTTTCACATGGTCAGTATTTGTTCATTTGCATCAGTATTTGATCAGTATTTGTAAGCCAAAATCAGGAGTGGGTCCAAAACAGATATCAAATATATTGGAAATATTTTCACCTTTTCTATGTTTTGGACCCACTCCTGCTTTTTGCTTACAAATACTGATCATATACTTACCAAATACTGACCACGTGAAAGCCCTACGGATGCTGAAAATACAGGATCCTTTTTTTCTGTTCTTCTGATGGATCAGAAGAACAGAAAAATAAATGCTGATGTGAATATGGCCAAACAGGGACAATAGTGGCTTCATAACAGAGTGGGGAGGAGGGCAGCAGCAGTGGCAGTAACAGTGACAATAGTGCCCCCATGACAGAGTGGGGGGGGCAGCAGCAGTGGCATAAAGCACAAGATGGTGGCAGATCGCAGTAGTAGCAGAACCCAACAGCAGCAGTGAGATAGCAAGAGCTAGTAGTATGCATATCCTTGTAAAACTGTAACATGTACAGTATATATCAGTAGGCCAAGAAGCCCCTTTGTAGGAATGGCAGTAGAGGCAGAAGGGTGGCAGCATCAGAATGGTGGCAGTAGCACGTGGCCAGAAGTAATGGCCCATTTTGCACAATATTCCAGTGTGCCAGCACACTACAGTATGATCATTAGTAGCAGAATTATCTATTCTGTTGCATCAGGCACCAGTGTCTGGAAGTCCTGGTTGATCCATGCCTGATTCATCTTTATGAGGTTTAATCTCTCACCATTTTGGGAGGAAAGGTGAGTTCTCTTAGGGGTAACTATGCCCCCGCCACACTGAACACCCGCTCTGTCACACTACTGGCTGGGCAGGAAAGTATGCCCATGGCAAACTCGGCCAGTTGAGACCACACTTCAAGTTCGCATGCCCAGTAGTCAGGGATCTTGGATCATGAGTGATAGGGTGCAGTCTAAGTATGCCACCACCTGCTGGTTGAGGTTCTGCTGGATGTACCACTGCTGCTGCTGCTGGTGGTTTCTTCAGAAGGTGGCTGAAGAAAACTGCTCATCAGAGACTCAAGACTGTAGTTGCTGCTTATGGAGTTGGTGCTGCTCCTGCCCCCCCACCACCAGTCATGGCAGTGGAGCGTGAGCATAGAGGTTCCCCCAGTCAGACCTTCCTGAGGACGGGCGATGGCACTCATAGAGCAGCGACCCACCGACTACACAGCATGTCTCTATAGTAGTCCATTTTTGCATCCCTCTCAGAAGGTCTAAAAACGCCCCCATCATTGATCGGTCGGTCTCACAATGTGGATAGCCAGAAGTCATCCATCTGCCAATTCATGACAATATGGCTATCATTACACAAACAAGAAAGCATGTATCTGGCAATTTGCAAAAGGGATTCAGAGGGCCTCCCTGCCTCCATCTCCACTGCATACTGCCATGGTCCGTCGGGGACATCTGCTTTGCCACCCTCCAGCTTCTCATGGTCCTCCTGCTCTTCTCCTGTCGGCTGGGCAGATAAACCACCTATAAAATTCCTGGATGTTTATGTCCTCCTCCTTGTCCTCCATCCTCCTCAGGGCTCAGGTGGCCATGAGATGTTGGCGTCACTTCTTCTGTCCCTCGCCAATCATATTTTCAGCAGTCCCTTTAGGGATATGAAGAGTGGCATGACATCATTAATCCTATAGTTTTGCCAACTTACAAATATAGTGGCCCTCCTCAAATGGCCTGAACAAATGGTACATGTCACGCATGAACTGCCATCGGCTAAAGTAGAAGTTAAACTGGGGAGTAAACCTGTCCGTCTGCTGCATTAGGAAATTGTTGACCGTCTTCCTCTGCTCATACAGGTAGTCTAACATATGGAGTGTGGAGTTCCAATGCCTAGCTTTGCATAGATGATATAATGGAGGACCACTGTGAACTGTGCCTAGAAGAGAGGGTGAGGACAAGGTGGAGGGTGAGGGTGCAGAGGAGGACATTGGTAGAGAAATCCTATGATTACAATACGGAGGAGGCATTGTCATCACCTGGCTAAGTTGCTGGTGTGCCTGGCCCGGAGCGACATTTACTCAGTGGGCTGTGAACAACATATATTGTCCTTGACCATAGTCACAACTTCCATATGCCAGTGCTGGCGTGCACTCTACCTGACACCGAAAGGCCCAAGGATTGGCCCACCTTCTACTCAACGCACGTGTGCAGAGCTGGTACAGCTTTTTGGAAAAGTAATGTCGGGTTGGGAGTCTCCACCTTGGGTGGGCACAAGCCATCAATTCTCTGAAATGCAACTACATGCAAAGGGAGGGACTGTAGTACCAGTAACTTGGCTACGTTCAGCTTCTGTGCCACTGGAGTAGTGAGCGATACTGTTGTCTTTTGGCAATCAACATGGCCATACCCCTGAGCTGGTGGTAGTATCTGGATAAAATAATTGTGGTTAAGGATGAAACCAATTTAATCCTTTTGTTTTCAAGAAATAGCCCACCGCCTGGAGTCCCCAGTCATGGGAATGCTACTATACAAGGCCTCCACGTCTATGGAAGTTAACAGAACCACATCACTTATGGGATATACTCAATTTTGACCAGCAGGTCAGTGGTATCACGAATGTAAGAGGGTAGGGATACCACAAATTGTCTCAGTACCCTGTAGACATAAATACTGGCATTTTCGGATACAGAATCTACTCCTGACACTATGGGCCTACCCTTTAATGGGTTTACCCCTTTATGGATTTGGGTAGGGCATAGAAGGTAGGTATTTTATGGGACATCAAACTCATTTCCTCCTTAGAGATGAAAGCATTTTCAAAAACCCCAACAACATGTTATCTAGTTCATTATTGTATTCAACATTTATATGTACTTATCAGAAACTGAGACCTAAACAGACATGGTTCGACCAGAGACCGGTGGGTACATTCATATGTTGCTGTTGTGTTGCTGTTTTCTTGAGAAGGTACTTACACCATTTACTAAGATGTTTCCCTTGTACTTACGTGATACCGAGCATTTTTTACAGGAAATCAAATCTCTCAAACTTAACCAAGATAATATACTTGTTACTTTTGATGTATGTAATTTGTATACATCTATATCACATGAAAAAGGTATTAGAGCGGTACAGATGCTACTAGCATCAAGTTCATACAAAAACATAGAACAAGAATTTTTTTTGACATTATTGAGGGTTGTGATTGAGCAAAATTACTTTTTGTTTCAGGATTCTTTCTATCAGCAGCTGCACTGGACCGCAATGGGATCAAACGTAGCACCGCCATACGCAAATTGTTATATGGTGCAATTTGAGACAGAAGTTGTGTATACTAATCATCTCTACATAGAGCATTGCAATTTTTGGCGTCGATTCACCTACGACATTTTTTTGTGCATGGCGTGGCAACGTTCGATCCCTTTAACAGTTGACATTGCATCTCAATTCAGTTTGGTCCGAATTATAATTAACTTTGCACTTTGAGAAACACAGAATTTCATTTTTAGATACTTGGGTCATTAAGGATGATGCGGGAGGAATACATACGGATTTATTTATGAAAAGTACTGACAGGAATAGCCTACTTGCCTTCACTAGTAACCACCCAGCATCTACAAAAAAAAATCTCTCCCCTACTCACAGTTCCAAAGGGTCAAGCATATAGTCGATGATATTGAGACATGCAAGGTTAGGCTTGATGAGATGAGCAAGAACAAGGTGGGGATTATACAACAGGATAAATCTAAGAAACAACCACGGATTTACTCAGTGGTTAAGTATCATCCATGGACCCAGG
>JAKVIS010004753.1:0-13377 GCA_033119425.1 Bufotes viridis
ACGATGTCACGCCACTGGCCATGTTGGTGGAGTACTCGAAACAGCGCAACAAGGCACACAGGTCTCGCATGGAGGCCCAATCATTGGTGGCGAAGTGGTGCTGTTCCGCAGTGCGACTGACGCGTGCGTGCTGCAGCTGAAACTCCACTATGGCCTGCTGATGCTCGCACAGTCTCTCCAGCATGTGCAAGGTGGAGTTCCACCTGGTGGGCACGTCGCATATGAGGCGGTGAGCGGGAAGGCCGAAGTTCCGCTGTAGCGCAGACAGGCGAGCGGCGGCAGGATGTGAATGCCGGAAACACGCACAGACGGCCCTCACTTTATGCAGCAGCTCTGACATGTCGGGGTAGTTGTGAATGAACTTCTGCACCACCAAATTCAGCACATGCGCCAGGCAAGGGATGTGTGTCAAACCGGCTAGTCCCAGAGCTGTAACGAGATTTTGCCCATTATCGCACACCACCAGGTCGGGCTTGAGGCCCACCGGCAGAAACCACTCGTCGGTCTGTTGTTCAACACCCCGCCACAACTCCTGCGTGGTGTGGGGCCTGTCCCCCAAACATATGAGTTTCAGAATGGCCTGCTGACGTTTACCCCGGGCTGTGCTGAAGTTGGTGGTGAAGGTGTGTGGCTGACTGGATGAGCTGGTGAAAGCAGAGGAGGAGGAAGCCGAGTAGGAGGAGGAGGCTACAGGAGGCAAAGAATGATGCCTTGCGATCCTTGGCGGCGGAAGGACGTGCGCCAAAGGAACTCTCCGCCTGCGGCCCAGCCTCCACTACATTTACCCAGTGTGCAGTTAGGGAGATATAGCGTCCCTGGCTGTGCTTACTGGTCCACGTATCTGTGGTTAGGTGGACCTTGCCACAGATGGTGTTGCGCAGTGCATACTTGATTTTATCGGATACTTGGTTGTGCAGGGAAGGCACGGCTGTCTTGGAGAAGTAGTGGCAGCTGGGAACAGCATACTGTGGGACAGCCATGGACATCAGCTGTTTGAAGCTGTCTGTGTCCACCAGCCTGAATGACAGCATTTCAAAGGCCAGTAGTTTAGAAATGCTGGCATTCAGGCCCAGGGCTCGAGGGTGGCTAGGTGGGAATTTTTTCTCTCTAAGGTTTGTGAGATGGAGAGCTGAACGCTGCCGTGTGACATGGTGAAGATGCTTGGTGACGCAGGTGGTGGTGTCGTTGGCACATCCTCTGTTTGGTGGGCGGCAGGTGCCAACGTTCCTCTCGAGGCGGAGGAAGAGGGCGAGGCAGCAGCAGAAGAGTGAGCAGGGGGAGCCAGAGTGAGTTCCTTGCTTTTAAGGTGTTTACTCCACTGCAGTTCATGCTTTGCATGTAGATGCCTGGTCATGCAGGTTGTGCTAAGGTTCAGAACGTTAATGCCTCGCTTCAGGATCTGATGGCACAGCGTGCAAACCACTCGGGTCTTGTCGTCAGCACATTGTTTAAAGAAGTGCCATGCCCGGGAACTCCTTGAAGCTGCCTTTGGGGTGCTCAGTCCCTGGTGGAGGTGGCCAGTAGCAGGCGAACTCTCTTGGTGGCGGCTGGTCTGCTTTTGCCCCCTGCTCCCTCTTTTGCTACGCTGTTGGCTCGGTCTCACCACTGCCTCTTCCTCTGAACTATGAAAGTCAGTGGCACGACCCTCATTCCATGTGGGGTCTAGGACCTCATCGTCCCCTGCATCATCTTCCAAACAGTCTTCCTCCCTGACCTCCTGTTCGGTCTGCACACTGCAGAAAGACGCAGCAGTTGGCACCTGTGTTTTGTCATCATCAGATAAGTGCGGACTCCGATGAGGTGGTATTCCCATGTCCTCATCATCAGGAAACATCAGTGGTTGTGCATCAGTGCATTCTATGTCTTCCACCACTGGGGAAGGGCTAGGTGGATTCCCTTGGGAAACCCTGCCAGCAGAGTCTTCAAACAGCATAAGAGACTGCTGCATAACTTGAGGCTCAGACAGTTTCCTGATATGCATGGGGGTGATGTGACAGACTGATGGGCTTGGTTTTCAGGTGCCACCTGTGCGCTTTCTGCAGAAGACTGGGTGGGAGATAATGTTGTGAACATGCTGGATCCACTGTCGGCCACCCAATCGACTAATGCCTGTACCTGCTCAGGCCTTACCATCCTCATAACGGCATTGGGCCCCACCAAATATCGCTGTAAATTCTGCCGGCTACTTGAGGGTGTTGGTTCACTACTTTGTGCGCCTGAGGCCGAACGGCCACGTCCTCTGCCAGCAACAGAGGCTCCACGGACACCACCACGACCGCTCCTCGTCCCTTAATAGAATGTTTCCTCATTGTTGCGATTCAACTCGCACCACAATAAAATATATTATTTTTTAGCCCCAAAATTCCCACACTGGAAGATACAATTCCTTTTTCCGGTATTAATTACAAGAAAACTGCTGCAAATTGGACACCAGAATTTTTAAAATGCTAGTTTTGGTACATAGATTCCCACACGGGAGATATAATTCCTTTTACAGGAGTAAAAACGTGAGGCCTACTGTTTCTGGTCTAACTAACACCAGATTGATTAAATTGGCCTTTTTTTCACCAAAATTACAACACTGGACAATGTAATGCCTTTATGCGGTATTAATTCCTTTTTACAGGAGTAAAAACATGAGGCCTACTGTTTCTGGTCTAACTTACACCAGATTGATTAAATTGGCCTTTTTTTCACCAAAATTACAACACTGGACAATGTAATGCCTTTTTGCGGTATTAATTACAAGAAGACTGCTGCTAATTGGACACCAGAATGTTTAAAATGCTAGTTTGTGTACATAAATTCCCACACTGGAAGATATAATTTCTTTTTCCGGTATTATTTACAAGAAAACTGCTGCAAATTGGACACCAGAATTTTTAAAATGCTAGTTTTGGTACATAGATTCCCACACGGGGCGATATAATTCCTTTTTATAGGAGTAAAAACGTGCGGCCTACTGTTTCTGGTCTAACTAACACCAGATTGATTAAATTGGCCTTTTTTTCACCAAAATTACAACACTGGACGATATAATGCCTTTTTGCGGTATTAATTACAAGAGGACTGCGGGTATTTCAGAACACCGGAATTTTTAAAATGCTAGTTTTGCTAGATAAATTTCCCACACTGGGAGAAATATTGCCTAAGCCTTTTTACAGTATTAATTACAACAGGAGTGCTTCTTCTGGTCTAAACACCAGAATAATTTTATTATTACGGTGAAAGCTTTTTCTAATTTATATTTCTGGCACATAAAAAAAAAAATATTTCTGGCTGACAGTATTGGACTTGGCTGTAGTGGCACTGGCTAGCCTAGCTGGAACAGCACATTCATGGGATTTGCTATCCAAGTGGGTTACTTTCAGTTTCACCACTGATATATTAAATATCTTTGCAGTTAGTATGGGTGACACAAGCACAGCCAAACCCCTGATGTAGTATATCTATGAAAAAATCGACTATTACATGAGATTAATGGACGTTGTGGCAGCTTTTGCTGTAGCACCACAAGTCCCAAAATGGCCGCTGCCTATCAGCCCAGTAACATGTGCCAGAAAACGGTCTGCCCAGCCAGAAAAAAAATAGACTTTGACTGAGCAGCTGAATCGCTGTTGTTCTGATTCACAGGTGTAGATTTTTCACTTCTTTGGAGCTTTGGTTTAGACTCTGTGGCAGCTTGTGCTGGCGCACCACAAGTCCCAAAATGGCCACCGCCGGTCAGCCCAGTTACATGTGCCAGTAAAACTCGCTCTGGCCAGTCTCAACAAAATAGTGACTTTCAGTGAACAGCTCAGCTCAGTTGTTCTGATGCACAGGTGTAGAAAGGTAGATCATTCAATCACTTCTTTATCCCTGCCTATCTCGCCCTCACAGAAGCTGCAACCTCTCCCTACACTAGTCAGAGCAGTGTGACGTGCGGCGCTACGTGACTCCAGCTTAAATAGAGGCTGGGTCACATGCTGCACTTGGCCAATCACAGCCATGCCATTAGTAGGCATGGCTGTGATGGGCTCTTAGGGCAAGAAGTAAAACGCTAGCTTATTGGCTGCTGTGCAGCCCTTCAGAAAGCGGGAAGTAATCGACGAACACCGGACCCGAACCCGAACTTTTTTGAAAATGTCCGGGTTCGGGTCCGTGTCACGGACACCCCAAAATTCGGTACGGACCCGAACGATTTTCGAACTGTTCGCTCAACACTACCCATGATCTAACCTGTCAGATGAACGTTATAACGTTATAAATAACAAAAAATAATAATTTTAATTTATTTTTTCCAGTAACAAAGCAAGGGTTAACAGTCAAACAAAACTCAATATTTATTGCCCTGATTCTGTAGTTTACAGAAACACACCATATGTGGTTGTAAACTGCTGTATGTCCACACGCCAGGGCGCAAAAGGAAAGGAACGCCATATGGTTTTTGGAAGGCAGATTTTGCTGGATTAGTTTTTTTGACACCATGTCCCATATGATTTTTTTTTTTTAATTTGGTATTTTTTTATTAAAAAAATTATAAAATGTTGACTCAATTTTACCACTGTCAGTAAGTACAATATGTGACGAGAAAACAGTCTCAGAATGGCTTGGATAAGTAAAAGTGTTTTAAAGTTATCACCACATAAAGTGACACTGGTCAGATTTGCAAAAAATGGCTGGGTCCTTAAGGTGAAATATGGCAGGGTCCTTAAGGGGTTAAAGGCACTGTATTTATAAGAAGTTTAATTATTCATTTATTGATTATTCAGTAAAATAATTCATAATTTAATATTACAAGGATTCATTTTAGTGATGTCCATTTTTTATATCCATTGTAAAATGTATTTTTCATGTTTTCATATGTCAAGCACAGTAATTAATTTTGGTTATTTCATAACCTAAAGTAACTAACCTTGAAAATCCAACCACAGCTGTAACAATATTTTTTCTTATCTTGACCACTAGTTTGTAACAATAAAGCACAGTGTAACAGCATCCAATTACACATAAGTGAGTGAACAAAACATGATATTGTTTAAAGAGATTGTCTATCTAAATTTTACAATCAAGGTTAAAGAGGATCTTGATAATTTTCTTCAAAAAATATTTCTAACAACTACAGAACTTTGCTTTAACAACTTAAGAGATGTTATCCTAACCCTGGGTTCACACCTGAGCGTTTGCAAATAGGAAATGCGCGTCATATGCGCGTTCGTGACTCTGGAGACCAATTGAAAAAGGCATATCTACACTTTAACGTGTGTTAAACGCGCGTTTTACGCGCGTTCCCATTGAAGTCTATGGGTGCAAACGCGCGACAAAACGCCCCAAAGAAGCTCAAGAACTTCTTTGATCGTAGGGCGTTTTACTGCGCGTTCAAAAGCGCTGTAAAACGCTCAGGTGAGAACCATGCCCATAGGGAAACATGAGTTTTCTCCTGTTGAGCGTTTTACAGCGCGTTCGAACGCGCTGTAAAACGCGCAAGTGTGAACTGAGGGTAAATGTGTATAATATGTGTCTCAACAAATGTCTCAGTACTGAAAGAAGTTGAGTTGTTTTTAATGGTCACTAGCTAAAGTTATTGAAGAAGCTTTGTAGACATGAAGATAAATCATCAGCATTTTGTAAAACAATTTTTTTTTATATGAAATTAGACATTAAAAGCATTTATTTAATGTAGCCATTAGTGATGAGTAGCAGGGGCTATATTCAATCTTCCGATATTTCGTGAATATATGGGTGAATATTTGTCAAATCCGCAGTTATCTTATTGATCTTCTCCGAAAAATCGGCAATGTAATATTCGCGCAATGTGCGCGCAATACAGACATGAGTCACTTTGGGTAAATTTTTCAAGCTTCTAGAAGTTTACTTAGACTCGAGATAATTACAATAGCTTTAAATACGCGGGTAGAGTGCTCCAATATATATTCACGATTGCGAAAATCGGCAATTAATAATGCGCATATTTTTGCACAATACGTGCAACTGGGTGACATCACAGCACTATATATGTATGGAAAGCAGAACCCTATCTAACACCCTGCACTCTAACCTATCAGTTACACTATAAATCAATGTAACCTACACTGACTAGCTCCCCCTAACTATCCAAATTATACAGGGTGGGCCATTTATATGGATACACCTTAATAAAATGGGAATGGTTGGTGATATTAACTTCCTGTTTGTGGCACATTAGTATATGTGGGGGGGAAACTTTTCAAGATGGGTGGTAACTATGGTGGCCATTTTGAAGTCGGCCATTTTGAATCCAACTTTTGTTTTTTCAATAGGAAGAGGGTCATGTGACACATCAAACTTATTGGGAATTTCACAAGAAAAACAATGGTGTGCTTGGTTTTAACGTAACTTTATTTTTTCATGAGTTATTTACAAGTTTCTGACCACTTATAAAATGTGTTCAATATGCTGCCCATTGTGTTGGATTGTCAATGCAACCCTCTTCTCCCACTCTTCACACACTGATAGCAACACTGCAGGAGAAATGCTAGCACAGGCTTCCAGTATCCGTAGTTTCAGGTGCTGCACATCTCGTATCTTCACAGCATAGACAATTGCCTTCAGATGACCCCAAAGATAAAAGTCTAAGGGGGTCAGATCGGGAGACCTTGGGGGCCATTCAACTGGCCCACGACAACCAATCCACTTTCCAGGAAACTGTTCATCTAGAAATGCTCGGACCTGACACCTATAATGTGGTGGGGCACCATCTTGCTGGAAAAACTCAGGGAACGTGCCAGCTTCAGTGCATAAGGAGGGAAACACATCATCATGTAGCAATTATGCATATCCAGTGGCCTTGAGGTTTCTATTGATGAAGAATGGCCCCACTATCTTTGTACCCCATATACCACACCTTACCATCAATTTTTTTGTTCCAACAGTCTTGGAGGAATCTATCCAATGTGGGTTAGTGTCAGACCAATAGTGGTGGTTTTGTTTGTTAACGTCACCATTCACATAAAAGTTTGCCTCATCACTGAACAAAATCTTCTGCGTAAAATGAGGGTCCTGTTCCAATTTTTGTTTTGCCCATTCTGCAAATTTAGTGCGCCGATCTGGGTCATCCTCGTTGAGATGCTGCAGTAGCTGGAGTTTGTAAGGGTGCCATTTGTGAGTAGTTAATATCCGCCGAAGGGATGTTCGACTAATGCCACTCTCCAGTGACATGCGGCAAGTGCTACACTGTGGGCTCTTGCTGAATGAAGCTAGGACAGCCACTGATGTTTCTTCATTAGTGACAGATTTCATGCGTCCACATTTTGGCAAATCCAACACTGAACCAGTTTCACTAAACTTAGCAAGCAGTTTGCTAACTGTAGCATGGGAGATGGGTGGTCTCGTAGGGTGTTTTGCATTGAAATCTGCTGCAATGACGCGGTTACTGCGTTCACCAGACATCAACTCATGAAAGACTAAAGTTACGTTAAAACCAACCACACCATTGTTTTTCTTGTGAAATTCCCAATAAGTTTCATGTGTCACATGACACTCTTCCTATTGAAATAACAAAAGTTGGATTCAAAATGGCCGACTTCAAAATGGCCGCCATGGTCACCACCCATCTTGAAAAGTTCCCCCCCTCATATATACTAATGTGCCACAAACAGGAAGTTAATATCACCAACCATTCCCATTTTATTAAGGTGTATCCATATAAATGGCCCACCCTGTATATCTAAGTTAACTGTTTAATTATACAGCAAAGCACAGAGAACAGGAATCACACTGCTGTCTCTATCAGAACTCCATTACACTAAAGAAATTGGCTACTGGAGAGATCGTAAATGCCTGATGAATGTTAGTTGCACCTTTAGACCCTTTGCTTGCCAATTTCTGGTCACCATGTGCTCCACAGAGTTCAATCAGTAAGGCATCAGTGAATGCTTTTTGTAAATTTGATTTCTTTTTACTTTGCTTCTGATATTATTATGACTATACAGTTGACATCTTGAAAGGAACCTGTCATACTGAACATGGTATTTGTGCTTCAGATAGCATTTTACAGGAGAAGCTGGTCATATTGAATATATATATATATATATATATATATATATATATATATATATATATATTTTTTTTTTTTTTTATGGGAACAGATTCATTGAAACCTTTATTTTATTAATTTATATCCCTGCTTATTCTGGAGTTTGAAGTGAAGGAGGTGGTCCTATAAGTGATTGACAGCCTTTCCTCTATGATAAATAGCTGTCAGTCACTGATAGGACCACCTCCTTGAATTTAAAGCCTATAAGGAGCAATTTAAATGAATAAGATACAAGATAAAAAGTTTTAAGCATTTCCTTCATTTTGATATAGCTCTAAAATAAATTGGCAGAGTGCTGGTTGCAGAGTGCTGTTGCATTTCTGTGTTTGTATGTATATTTTGCCATGCATACAGGGACATGCTGACTGACCCCCCCTTGTGTTTCTGTGTAGTATATGCTGGAGGTGTGGCGCCCTCCTTTCAGTCGTGCCCACCTGACTAGTTTGTCTGCCCTAGAGGCTGGTTTTAATCAGAGCAAGTATAAAACTGAACTTGCATTCAAAGTGCCTACTGAGAGCCATCTGGCTCCAGGAAGAGTACACAGTGGGCTCAGCATGCATGTTGGTACCTGCGTCACTGGATCTAATGGACGCTGTTATGGCACCAGAAAGGGTTAATGAGCACGGTTGATCCTAGCATGCATGCTGGGCCCGCACTCCCTGGATTTTATGTGGCTGTCATGGCCCATAACAGGTAGGATTTAGCGTTAGGACCACTAATAGAGGTGGCCTTGACGTGGCGAGTGGCTTATTCCTTTTTGATCAAAATGTACACTAATGACCTCTGATAGCTTCTAGCATAGAGGCAGGGCAGAGTGCTGGTTGCGGAGTGCTGTTGCATTTCTGTGTATCTAAAATTGATCATGGAGCTGATACATTTTACTGTAGCATGCGAACCCTTCACTACTGATTCAGTGTAAATGCTGGGAAAATAAATGGGCATGATGGTATATAATTACCATATTTATTATAGCTTGTGTTTTATCTAGGAGAAGGCATTATTTTTAAAGTCTCAAAGCAACATCTGACTTATCTAACGAATACAACACATGTTGTAGAAGATTGGATTGGTTTTCCCATGTACTGCCACTTCTGCTCTAAATAGTGTCCCTTTTGGTAACAACCCAAACAGTCAATCGGGGTCTGGGAGAGTACAGGGCATGAGAGTTCAATTCATTATGCCAGAAGCACTTATAGGAGATGGATGCCTATCATGGGCAAAGAGGGATGGAATGCAGAAAAAAAGTGCAGACTTGTCGGTTCAGTAAGATTTGCAAAAAGAAGTGTAATTGCTGAATTAGGATTGTGCACAGCAAATGTTCCAGTGGCGTCCATCAAGATACCACACCATGGTCTTGGCTATAAACCACAAAGTGCAGAGCAGCATTCTATTGAAAACAATGGTAGGCAGATTCAGCACTGCAGCTGGTAGTGTTTTTTTGGCATTGCATCCACGTCAAATTCTGATACCACACAACCTTGTATGAATGGGTCCTTAGGGTGCTGCCTCATATATAGAGCATGAGAGGGGAAAATAAGATTTCTAGGTACTCAAAGCACTTTCAATTTGGGATAAATTTATTCATACCTGAATCAAATTGGAAGACCGATTTAGCTAAACGTGAACGGAATTGTTCAGACGTTGCAAGAAATCATGGTCCATGTGAACTGGGCATCATGATTACTGAGCAGGTCTACATGACTGCATTAACAGTCATGAAAAATATACACATAAGAAGCTTCTGTTGACTTCTTTTAGATTAAGAGATCTGTCCTAGTGACAGACTTCCTATAGACAAAAAAAAACCTATAATATCTAACATATATTCTACAATGGTAACATTTTAAGAAGCATTTTTATCTTTCAGAATTTGAGCTTTTTTGCCAAATGACATATTGCATCCAATGATAGTAATATGATGCAGATACTTTCCATGAAATATCAGTTCAAAACTTCTTTCAACATCGTTTATTGTTATCAAAAAACACATCTGGCACAAAATGCGAAGAGGGATGATCATCTTTTCACTTTACTACTTGTTTGCTAAACATTTGTTTAAGTCACAGTTTGTTATTGGACTTACATATTTATGCAGATTGAAATTACATTATAGACCAAGGAGCTCGCCAAATACATTGTAACTCAGGTCTGGCAAACATCTTACCAAGTAGACAAGTCGACGTGCAGGAAGACTTTGTCAAGGTTTTTATTTTATTTTATTTTTTTATGTGTGAAGTAAGAGCTGAATAGAGAGGAAAAACAAACTGCCTTTCTTTTAAAATAGTATTTTATCCACATGGATATTATATATTTTTTGTGTTGAAAGGATTGATTGCTTTTGTTGTTTTCTGCATAAATCAGCAGCACGTGTGAATGAATGAAACTTTATACCATATTTTACTAGGTGAAAGTGGGATTTTCCTTATCTTCCAGCAGCCTTTAGCCCTTGTCCTGGTCACTAGCTACAGGCAATTAGTAAATGTGAATCTGTCATTCATCAAAAGAAGAAAATCTATCTAGAGCAGTACTCTATTACGTGTCTTAGGCACCTGTAGGTGCAGCTGATTTGCCACCTCTTTCTCTCCTACAGCACTATGAGTACCAAATTAACCTATATGTTAACATATACACTATGCGCATGTACATATGAATGCACACTGTTCAGCGTATTCATGTGTATCCCCATCAGCCCCTGTCCTCCAGAGCAAAGGTCTGCTGTGTCAATTGATAAATTAAGTTATGATTTTGTTTAGCATATAGAAGACAGGGTGGGTGATGCAGCTGCAGATGTTCACTCAGTGTTTCAGTGAAACAGCATGAGGAAGATGCAGCAAGGGAAGCAAGGCATGGAGATTCTACCAAAAAAAATATATATACAGTTACAGAGGTGATATACTTAAAGAGGACCTTTCATGTTTTTTTTAAATTCTAGATAAATACCTTTATTTGCGGGGTACGCTGCCACCCTACCTGTTTTTTTTTTTTAATATCGCTCCTTTGCCCCGCTGTGCCCCCCTGTATTTTTTCCGTTCAGTATGTTAATACTGAGCATTGGTACAGGGAGGAGGAGATGCCCATTGAGAAACCCTGGCGTCTCCTCCTCCCTGTACTGATGCTCACTATTAACATACTGAGCGGGAAAACTACAGGGGAGCACAGCAGGGTGTAGGAGAGATATTTAAAAAAAAACAGGCAGGGTGGCAGCATCAGCAAGTAAAGATATTTATTTAGAATTTAAAAAAAACGTGAAAGGTCCTCTTTAAAGTATATTGGTTAGACACATTTCAGTTTTCACTACATCTATAATAGCCTAATTAGGGATTGTGATTTTGTTTTACAAGGCTTTTAAATACCTCCCCCCACCCCCTTCTCAGGAAAAAAAAAATACATAATCTGGGAAACGAACAGAACACTTACCTTGTACCCTCCTTTTTATCTTTTATATAATATAATCAATAATAATCTATACCATTTATAGACTCTTTCAAGTTGAAAAGTTAGAAAAAAAATAGTAAGCCCTCCACTAATATTTTTACAAATATATATAGAGTAGCACATTCCTAGGAATCATAATTAAAACAAACAGGCAATAAAAATGCTATAATAATGAATATGAGCAAGCCAGATCTGGTTTCAAGGTAGCTCCATGTACCTGCTCTTACACAGTTGTTATATTAGTTAACCCCATGTTACTACTCCTATTGAAAAATGTAACACAAACATACTAAATCTTATCTTTTTACTAATTTACTAATCCTATCTAATGTGTAGACAGTAAATTTAGGCCTGTATTAGACCAGCAGATGAGGCTGACGACTGCTGGGAAGAAATAGTTCCTTCCCGACAATCACCTGCTCATCAGTGGAGGAGACCACTGTTGTTACATGCCGCAATCTCCTACACAGTATGTGGAGGAACGATCGCTAATGCCTTTGCTCATCCCCATATAAAATCATTATTTGCAGGCAGCAGAGCATGATTAGACAGCACCATGTGACCCATGGTATACATTGATTTTTATTCCTTTTAAAAAATGGAGATTGCCCGACCGATTATTTGCTCCTTCTTTGGTAATCACTGGCACTTTAACACAGGTAGATCATTGCTAATAAGAGTTCCTCTGAATGCTTGTTAGCAATGATCTGGCTGAGTATCTCCAAGCCTAATACAGTCGTTAGACAGACAATCTAGTGCATCTTTAAACTGTCTAGTTTATATAACTTATTTGTTGAGGTTTATTTGCATATGTTAAACCATCGTTTTCTCAGCAATGAGGGTACATATGAACATGGGACCAACACAGCTTCCTTCAGCTGCCAAGTGCACATGCAACAGGTCAGCCAGTTTCATAGGTACAAATCTGCTGGCAGATGCCCTTTAAAACCAGAAAATGTTCATGATTTTGGAAAAAGGCATTATTTTTGGCAGATCTGGATAATACATTTATCAAAAATGAGATGCACCAAACTGATTTAAAGAATACCCCAGATGTGGCACCCTTAGCATAGCACATTTAGTGTACATGTGTAACTGGGATTGCCCTGTACGTCAGATGTATACTATACATTGAGAGGATAACCATACTGTAGTACATAGGCTCCCATGTTAACCTAAATCATGGACTATGCCACAGACTGCAGACTGTATTGCATATAGACTGCTATTTGTATACTACAGACATAATGGAATGGGAAGGGTGGGTGAGGGAGGGTATGTCATGCTTAATTGTTCTGTATATTGAAAAATGTTACATAAAAAATCTGAATTAAAAAAAAAACTTGACTGTGTGGTACACTTTTTTGTGTGTGTGTTTGTATGAAATGGATCAGACTGTGCTTTTTCATGCAGTTGAAAAGAAGCATACAAATGTATCAATAGGTCTTCTCAAGGCTGTCTCTTTAAGAAAGCAGCTATCTAGCAAGGTTGTAGAAAATTGGCTGATTGTCTTAACCACTTCAGCCCCCCTAGCTTAAATACCCTTAATGACCAGGCCACTTTATACAATTCTGCACTACACTACTTTCACCGTTTATTGCTCTGTCATGCAACTTACCACCCAAATGAATTTTGCCTCCATTTCTTCTCACTAATAGAGCTTTCCATTTGGTGGTATTTCATTGTTACTGACATTTTTACTTTTTTTGCTATTAATAAAAATTTAACGACATTTTTGCAAAAAAATGACATTTTTCACTTTCTGTTGTAAAATTTTTCAAAAAAAACGACATTTCTATATACATTTTTCTCTAAATTTATTGTTCTACATGTCTTTGATAAAAAAAGTCCAATAAGTGTATATTTATTGGTTTGGGTAAAAGTTATAA
>JAKVIS010004754.1:0-13351 GCA_033119425.1 Bufotes viridis
ATATTTGAAGAGGCGGGACATGTCTGACAAAGCTCTCCACCAACGAGTTTGCTTGTTTTATACATTGTCAAATCGCTGCTGACAGAAGAAAAAAGGAAAAAATAAATGTTTTCCTTAAAGGGCTGCAAACACATTATACACAAAATAAAATAAAAAAAAGTATTGCTGTCGACCCCAAATTCCATTTTTGGACACACGGATGTGGATCGCACACGGTGTGCTGTCCGCATCTTTTGCGGCAGCATTAATAGGAATGGGTCTGCATCCGATCCGAAAAATTGCAGAACGGATGTGGACACAAATACAGTATATGGTCGTGTGAATGGGGCCTTACTTTAATAAATATTCCTCCAGCCCACTTCAGCTATGATAAGAGAAAGGGGGTCATAAGTGGGCCGGCAGTGGTGTAATATTGAGGACCTATCCTGCCCTCCCCCCGTTAATCATCTATATTAGGGATGCCCAATCTGCAGCCCTCCAGCTGTTGCAAAACTACAACTCCCAACATGCCTGGATAGCTGTAAGCTGTCTGGGCATGCTCTAAGTTGTAGTTTTGCAGCAGCTGAAGGGCATCCCTGATCTATATGAAGGGGTTGTGGCCCCCGTATGAGTACTGCTTCCTTTTCAAAGTTTACCTGTGCGCCATCTCCTTTGTAGTGGTGGTGCAGTGTAATTACAGCTGCTCGTCCCACTTATTTGAATGATGGGAGTCGGACCCCCGAGTCGGACTGATAATAACCTTTCCACACTTTTTGCCATGTGAACCTTGCAGGGTCTTTATTTCGGTTGTCCGAAAGAGGCTTGAATCAGCTTTATCCATAATTAAGGAAGCGACAGCCGTGCACTCAGGAGAAAGCGACTTCCAGGATTCTGGTGCATGATGGGTGTGATCTTCATAATAAAGACCTTTTCTTAAAAAAAAAAAAATTGTCATTTTTACTATTTCATGTATTAACACATACCAGTCCTGTAGGGAGACTTGGTGGTAATGCTCCAGGGGAAAACAATAGGCAACGGGGTATCTCCCAAGGAAAGAGAACTGTCTCGTTAGCTCCACTTTGTGGAAGTGGCTTCCCATGATGAGGGGCAAGCACCCCGAAACAGCTGTCTACAGATGGATATTTGGTTTGGCTATATTCCCTTGTCATGTCCCAAGGCTTGTTAAAAAGGCAGATTTTGACTTGCACGGAGCCATTTCCTCAAGGTGGGGCTAGTGAGATGGTTCTCTTTCCTTGAAAGATACCTCTTTGCATATTTATTAACACTATAAAAGTACAGTAAATTATTACTAGGGAAAGTCAGAAGGATATAGGGGGTCGCCTTCTTCTGGAAAAGGGCTCATGCACACAAAAGTATTTTCTTTCCGTGTCCATTTTTTTGCGGACCATATGCGGAACCATTAATTTCAATGGGTCCGCAAAAGAAATGGAAGTTACTCTGTGTGCATTCCATTTCCGTAGGTCTGTGTGTCCGTTCCGCAAAAAATAGAACATGTCCTATTATTGTCCACATTACGGACAAGGAGAGGACTGTTCTGGTAGGGGCCAGCTGTTCCGTTCCACAAAATACGGAATGCACACGGGCGTCATCCGTATTTTGTGCGGATCTGGTTTTTGCAGACTGCAAAATACATACGTTCGCGTGTATTAGCCCTAAACTGCATGAGTTGCATATAATCCCAAAAGATCATACCCAGAACATGCAGCATTTCGGAAACAATAAAAAAAGCCCCTGATACAAGAAACACAATAAAAACTAAAAACCTCAGCAAGTATCATTTATGGGTGTCATTAATTAGAATAGGATCTGTACAGGGCTCCTGCCGTGTATCACAGAGTTGGCTCCACTGTCCTGCTCAGTGTGACCCGAATCTCCATGCCCGAAGTCAGATCCAGTGCGACAGCCTGCCTGAATAATCCCTTACATGTGATTTTGCAATTACTGCAGAGGTTCCAAAATTGCAATTTTGGGGCTGCTGTTGGGACAGTTTTCAGTTGCCGCCTAGCCCCAGCCTGGAGGGTGCTGCCACTGTATTTGTGTGGACTACACCTGGACTGATGCAAGGCTGACCCCTGCTGGTGACTTGTGTAGTGACATTACAGGAGCTATATTCCTTCTGATAATTTCTTTTTATCCATTGCTTATTTAGTGGACTCCTGTACGGGGAGTGCAGACGCAGTAACACACACACAGGGCACGTCTTGACACTTCTCCCATTTTCCCAAAGGTGAAAGGATTTGAACCTTTATGTGCATAAAACTCCATAGGGATAGAGGTCTAAGTATCATGCCGCGGGTAAAACATAGACTCATCAGCTTTCCATGGAGCATCCCCCTGTGTGCCTCTAACAATCCACAAGTGATCATAACACTCGGTTCGCTCTGCACCATTAATGCATCTAAAGACGCCTTCACACGCGGCAGATTTTGTGGCAGAAAACTGGTGTAAAGTAGAACTGGTTTACTTGTCCATAGCAACCAATCAGATTCCACTTTTCATTTTACAAAGGAGCTGTGAAAAATGAAAGGAGGAATCTGATTGGTTGCTATGGGCAGGTAAGCCAGTTTCACTTTACACCAGTTTGATAAATCTCCCCCACTATGCATGGTGTTATCCCGTCCTACGACGTCATGGATATGCGCAGTGACGCTCCTAGGATGTGCTGAAGTGTACACCGTTTTTGTAAGATGACACCAGCTCCATAATAGATATATATACCGCTGCCTCATGATCCCTTCTTCTGTATGGAGCTGTTTCTGCAGGAAGTACGTGGATTTCTGTGAGATCCATGCAGATGATTAGGGCAGTCGCAGACACTTCTTCAACAAATCTGCCACGTGAATACATCCTTAGGACACTTTCATATGTCCACAATGATATCCGTGACAAGATGGTCAGTGGTTCATCCGTAAATGGATCCGTGTTTGGTCCGTGTGTCATCCGTATTCCACAGACACTGCTAGGCTGGAAATTAGTTTTAAGAGCATCTGCCAATGGTCCATGGAAATCACTGACAGATGCCATCTGTGTTGTGTCAGTGGTTTTTACAGACCCATAGACTTCAGTGTTTGATCCGCATCATCGACCAAAGTAGTGCATGCGTCCGTGGTTTTTCCACTGACCCGTTCTATGTGCCAAGAGCACCTAGAACAGGTCAGTGGTTTTTCCACTGACCTGTTCTATGTGCTTTTGGCAGCTGAAGGCATCTGTGTTGGTCCCATGTTCATATGTGTCCGCATTGCAAATGAGGCTCTAGGAGCAACGGGGGCGTTACCATTACACCTAGAGGCTCTGTTCTGTCTGCAACTGTCATTCCCTCTGCATTTTGATTGACAGGGCCAGATGTGATGACGTTTGCACTGCCTGGTCCTGTCAATCAAAGTACGGAGGGTGCGGCAGTTGCAGAGAGAGAAGAGCTTCTAGATGTCATGGCAACGCCCCCGTTGCTCCTAGAGGCAACGTCATTTTTCTCAGCAATGTGGGCACATATGAACATGGGACCATCACAGATGTCTTCAGCAAAATAGGTCATGTTCTATAATTTGCGGACCCATAGAAATAAATGCAGTGTAAAGCAGGACAAACAATATGTCTCTACATCAATGCATGAAGCTGACACAGAGACACTTACTGTACCTGAGTGCACAGAGCAGGGCATGGTGGCGTTACACTGTCTCGGTGACTGAGAGGGTTAAGCGCTAGGCAAGCCAGTCAGCAGCCGGCTCTGAAAGCACTGCTAATGCTGATTGGCCAGACCAGCAGTAAGACAAGATATAGAGCGCTCGTCGGGACTCCAGCAGGTGCAACGCTAGCCACTGATGATGTTCTGAGTTAGGCTAGGTTCACACGATTACATTTGTTGCGCGACATTTTGTTGCATTAATGTCGTGCGTCAATTTTTATAATGGTAGTCTATGGTGTCGCATTGTGACATGCTGCGACTGCGACACGATACTCGCAAAAAATCCATTCAAGATGGATTTTTCTGCGACTGTCGTGTCGCAGTCGCAGCATATCGCATGTTGCAATGCGACACCATAGACTCCCATTATAAAAATAGTCGCAGGACATTAAAGCAACAGGATGTTGCGCGACAAATGTTGCAGTGTAGTCGTGCTCTATTTGTCGCGCGACAAATGTCGTCGTGTGAACCTAGCCTAAAGGGGGGCACCGAGGACAGAGGGAGCTGGAAAGCAGAGCCTGAGCCCCGGGCAGGAGCGAGAATTTAGTGTAATTAGGAGACTGAGCCTTTTGTCCAAGACCAGGTTCCCTTCCTCCAGGGGCCTTATAGCAGCTGCGTGATCTGCTTCAGTTGGAGGTACACTGCAGACTGTACCTCTTAAAGCCCCATATCCGTTCTGCAGTCTGCATATTGTCCATGTTACTTACAACCACATTTTTTTCAATGGATATGTGGTCAGGAGACAGTTTTGTATCGACAGAAACTTTCACCTATCCACAGAATAGCTGGGACCACCACTGATCACGAGAACTGGATTCTGTGTCCCCTTATGAATTAGGTATCAGGTTGAGCGGGCACATATCTACGAGTATGTTCACTCTCTATTGGACTGCTGGAGACAGCCGAGTACAATGATCAGCTATTTCTATAAGTCCCATAGACATTGAATGAAGCAGAAGGGAACATGGTTGACCTACCATTCCATTTCTTTGGAGACACAGGATCCTCATTCTCATGATCATGGGGGAACCAGCAGTCCTCACCAATCAGATACTTATCCCCTATTCTGTAGATAGGGGATAAAAAAAATAGGCTGAGCTGTAAAACCAAGAAAGGCCATCCCTATCTGATCAGCAGGGGTCCGACACCCTGCACCCCCATACAGTTGACTATGAAGATTTATAAAGAGGCTCAGACACACCACTACTTAATATACACTGACTTCTTTATTAACTGCAAGGTATCAAATGTACAGTAGATGTTCTCACTAGAAGTCAGGGCACTGGTCTTAAATGTGGCCCTGTTGATGATGGCCTTTGAAGAGTAGGGCCTTAAGCACTCAGGAGAGGAAAAAACCCCAGTGGAGGAAACCTCTAGGGAACCATGACTGAAGGACTGCCCTTAGGTGGTGGAGGAAAATGATGGTACGTGACAAGGACAGTAGATTTTTCCTTGAATCAATGGTGAATGTCAAGTGTGTTGACTTCTGCAGAGACCAAGCCTGGAATCTGCCTTTTGATGCAGCAAGAAACTCACTTCTTTGGTGAATACATCTGACTGCGGAAAGTCCGGTGAATGACAAATCCAATGGTGAATATAGAGACTGTGCCCGGAATCTGCCTCTTAATGCAGCAGGAAACTCACTTCTTTGGTGAATACATCTGTCTGCGGAGAGCAGGGGCGGACTGGGCCAGGGGGCAGGGGGGCAATTGCCCCCCGGGCCCCTCTGTTGCCTCTGTAAACGGGCCCCTCTGTAGTGCATGTGCCCTGCCGCGGCCCTGGTGACAAGTGGGGGCAGCCGGCGGCAGGGCACAGGGAGATGAATGCTTCCACTGTGGAAGCGTTCATCTCCATAGTCATCTGTATCGCCGTCCTCAGGACGGCGATACAGATGGCTGTGCTGCGGCAGAGCAGGGAGAGGCGTGTCCCCTCCCTGTTCCTCTGATAGGCTGCCAGCACTAGGCCGGCAGCCTATCAGAGGCTGGTGCAGGTGGCTCGATGACATCATCGCGCCGCCGGAGCGGTACAGCAAGGGACACAGGCCAGAAGAGGCCTGCATCGCATCGCTGGAGGTAAGTATAACTGTTATTTGTATGTTTGTTTGTTTGTTTTGTGTTTTTGGGGCTACTGGCACATAAGATAAAGGAGGGGGAATCTACTGGCACATAAGATAAGGGGGAGGAATCTACTGGCACATAAGATAAAGGGGGGAATCTACTGGCACATAAGATAAAGGGGGAATCTACTGGCACATAAGATAAAAGAGGGGGAATCTACTGGCACATAAGATAAAGGAGGGGGAATCTACTGGCACATAAGATAAGGGGGGGAATCTACTGGCACATAAGATAAAGGGGGAATCTACTGGCACATAAGATAAAGGGGGAATCTACTGGCACATAAGATAAGGGGGGAATCTACTGGCACATGATAAAGTGAGGAGGGGGATTCTACTGGCACATGATAAAGTGAAGGGGGATTCTACTGGCACATGATAACTGAGGGGGATTCTACTGGCACATGATAAGGTGAGGGGGATTCTACTGGCACATGATAAGGTGAGGGGGATTCTACTGGCACATGATAAGGTGAGGGGGATTCTACTGGCACATGATAAGGTGAGGGGGATTCTACTGGCACATGATAAGGTGAGGGGGGATTCTACTGGCACATAAGGAGGGCTACTGGCACATAAGGGGGTGCTACTGGCACATAAGGGGTGCTACTGGCACATAAGAGGTGCTACTGGCACATAAGGGGTGCTACTGGCACATAAGAGGGGCTACTGGCACATAAGAGGGGCTACTGGCACATAAGAGGGCTACTGGCACATAAGGGGGTGCTACTGGCACATAAGAGGGGCTACTGGCACATAAGGGGACGGCTACTGGCACATAAGGGGACGGCTACTGGCACATAAGGGGGACTACTGGCACATAAGGGGACCGCTACTGGAACATAAGGGGACGGCTACTGGCACATAAGGGTGGCTACTGGCACATAAGGGTGGCTACTGGCACATAAGGGTGGCTACTGGCACTTAAGGGGACCGCTACTGGCACTTAAGGGGGACTGGCTACTGGCACATAAGGGGACGGCTACTGGCACATAAGGGGGGCTATAAGCGATGTGAGTGGCCAACATCTATCCTCTCCGCAATGCTCAGCCTCCTGTGACAGATCAGGAGAGCGGAGGTGTGGGGGCGGAGATAGCTGTCAATGCTGTCAAAGGAGGCTGTGCTCTCCTCCCGCAGCTCCCCGCCCAGCCTCTTGTGACAGCGAATCAGGAAGTACAGGGGGCCCAGTGGGCCTCTGGGTGTTACTTGCCCCCTGGGCCAAAAGTTGCCAGTCAGCCCCTGGCGGAGAGTACGGTGAATGTCAAGTCCAGTGGTTATTGCAGAGACCAAGCCTGGAATCTGCCTTTGATGCAGCAGGAAACTCACTTATTTAGTGAATACGTCTGACTGCAGAAAGTCCGGTGGGTGAGTGTAGATACCGAGCCCGGAATCTGCCTCATGCTGAAGCGCAGGTCATCTGATCCTGACATGGTGGCCACCATGTAGTTGACTTGTGGTAGAGTCATCACCTCCAGCTGTATTCCATATTCATTGCCGATACACAGTGAAACCCCCACTCCGGTACAGTGATCTGCAGATACAAAAAATATAAGTAATTATGACTGAACATGGAACAGCGGAAAATTACATGTAACACACAATTTACTCCCGGTCACTGTGGGTCATTGTAATCCCTTTAACTGTATTAAACTTGGGCCCGTGTTTCTAACAGCGATACTAAAGCTTATCATTGTCATTGACTGTTATAGCTGTTACTCTTGTTCTGGGATACACTTCTATATCCAACATAAACAGAAAACACCTTATAATAGTGGGCTGATTTATTTTGATATATTTTTTATAGGGTTTGGAGCTCAGTTTTCCTGATACAAATCGCCGAAACCCCTGCTTTCTTACAAACTTCCATAGTTAAAATTCTGGGAGCTATTGCTCAAGGTGATCTACATATCAAGGTCAATAGGAGCTCCCCCTAGTGGTGACTGCAGGCGGTTAGAATTTTGTCATACTTTTATGCCATGTATCAGACGATTTGGATGATTTTCCACTAATGGCCACTGCTCTGCTCATCTTCATGGAGAATCTAAACCCTAAATGATTCTGTGTCATCACTCTGGTGTCTCCAGAACTTGGCATCATGTCTGTTATTATTATGAGCTCCTATCATAAATCACATTACATTTTATGACTCTGGTAACAAGGATCTTACCTTATTTAGGGATCTTTTTGGTTCTTAAAGGGATTCTGTCACCTCATTTTACCCTATAGAGCTGCGGACATGCACGGCTAGATCGCCGCTAGCATGTCCGCAATATACCTGTCCCATAGTTCTGTGTGCTTTTATTTTGTTTAAAAAATGATTTTATTGATATGTAAATTCGCTTGTGAAGGTGCCCAAGGGGCTGTACTAACCGTTCTAGTGCCCACCCTCGCCCCCCTGTGAAGGATCCCAGCACCGCCTGCGTCCGCCGAATCTCCTCCCTCCTCTCAGTGAGATTGCCGTAAATCTCACGATGTGCGAGATCGCGCATGCGCAGTTCCGACATAGTGGGGGAAGCCTCAGGGAAGCCTGCCAGATAGCCATGCCGCAACTGTGAAAGTACCCTTAGACCTGTATCATGGGTCAGCGGTTGTAATCTAGGGTTGGGTAGAAACTGCAGCTTTGGTGACTTACAGGATCTAGGTCTGTTTCGGTAATATCAGGCTTCTGGTCAGGGCGATCTAGACTCGACATGTCATGAAAGACATTGAGTTGCTAATTGACCTTTTTTGGGAAAGCCTGTGATCCTGCCATTCAGATGGTCTCTCATCACGTTGTGCTGGAAGATTGCTTTGGGTTCACCGTCATCTACCAGAAACTCAAAGGCAAATGCTATGGCGAACACCCCACAGTCATAGGTGTTTCTTTGCTGATCCACGTTGAGAAAATTTAGATGCTTCAGGGGCTCATGGACCACTACACTGTAGATGTTATTAATCTGCTGGCAAACAGATTGAGGCAAATTGCTGGTCTTGATGCTGTCGTCCAGTAGGATTTCGCCATTTTTGAAGCAGGTGGTCAGCCAGTGCACACTGTCCTCGTCGTAGTGGATTTGTATGGCCTTCTTTAGCACACTGTACCCTGGAAAGAGAATAGCAGCGGCGGGCTGCAGGCCATCAAAGTATCCAAACTGATTCTGCAGGAGATCTTGGGCCTTGTTAATGATGTCATTGTCCAGCGTGCCTTTCTGGCCGCTGCTCTTCAGGATGGATAATTGCTCTGGAGACAAGCTGTTCTGTGCTCTCCAGGTATAGGCCATCTCCACTTGTGGTGTTCCCAGCTCCGGGCTTCCTACATCTCTGGCAGATGGAGCGTACGTGTTTTCTGCCGCAGCTCTTTTGGCTGGTGGATATGTCCTGGGCTGACTGTCATTGGAGGTTGGTGCTTTCCTTTTAAGACTGGCTTTGGAAGCTTCACAAGATGCCTTCAAAAGATCTTCAGCAGACTCAGCCATTTTCTTGTCCAATGTTTTATGGGTCTCAAAATTTAAAGAGACATTCTCCTTCGCTGCTGTGTCTTGTTTTTGACGAGTCTTTCTATTACATCGTCGCTTACAGCTCTTTAGTGTTTTTTTAGCAGGTGGTGCTTTGTGGTTAAGGAGTGGCTCCACAGCATCAGCGTTGCGGGGTCTTTTTTGTGGGGATACCCCACTTTCTAGTTTTTCTCCCAGGGGCATGCCTTGTGGTATTAGGGGCCCCTCATGTGCAACTTTTGAATTAGCAATAAAATTGGTTGGTGTCTTCTCAGCTCTGTCATGGCGGATAACGTGGTTTTTACGTCTTAAGGCAACTGACCTGACGAAGCGCCTGGCCTGAATAATGATGGTTGATTTCTTGGCCAGGAAGCTGGAGTTCCTCATCAGAGTTCTCCATTTTTGGTTCAGTTTCCTGAATCGGGTCAGAAGGAATGAGCCAATCGACATGCAGAATGAGAGAGAGTTGACCAGCAGCCGCCGATCAACATAGCGCCAACGCCTATAAATCCTCATGATGGCGTCCAATCTTTTTTCTGAAGTTGTGTGTATCCAACATGGTGTCACACCGTTACAAATTCATCATTGTGATGTCATCCAGTGACATCACAGGTGTAGGCCCAGTTCTAGAACATTCTATGCAAATGTGGTGGCATCACAATACTCTGGCAGATTATTTTAACCACTTAATGGCCAGAGTATCTAATATGTTAATGACCTAAGATATATGGATAGTGTTTGTTTAATGGATGCAGATTTTCAGTTTTGGAGAATACATTGATTTTTACCTTTATAGTGCATTTTCTGCTTCACATTTTTAGTTTGATTTGGTTGCTAATTATTTTTTATCTGTATAATTCCAAAACTTTATACAGATCTTTATAGTATATGAAACACTCTAATCCTTTAAATTAAATTACAGAATTTGAGATGCAGATGCTGCAGAACCTCTTTTCTGAAAAGTAACAAAGAGATTCCTGTCCACCGTTGATTGCTTTGATAAGGCCTTGTCCTTCTCATAAGAAGGTCTGCAGTATATGAGATGTGTATTTTTGTGTTGTGCCCACACTGGTGATTATGAAGGGGTTGTCCAAATTGAGTCCATTTAATTTTGGCCGGCCATTGACCCCAGAGTAATATGCAAGTGGTATGCAGCCATAATACAGCCCCCAAAGTAGTCTATGGGGCCTTACTGTACCCAAGGGTGTAACTAGGCGCAAAATTTGCAAACACCCCAAGCAACTTCCCCAAAACCTCTCCACCCGCAGCGAGTCCTGCACCGTTAAGGAGGAGTCAAGAGTTTACTAATCAATGGCTGATGAAAGCACCACCCAGGCCCCTCTCCCTTTTTAATGCCCCTACCATCTAGATACAGCAGCTTCCTGATAGTCCGCTTCTCCCTAAGGGCTTGTTTACACGACCGTATGGTTTTGCAGTCTGTTTTTCACGGATTCGTTGTTCCGTTTTTTGGTTCCGTTGTGTTTCCGTTTCGTTTTTCCACAAAAACACAGGAACTTTGTAATCATTGCAAACACCAAACACGTGCAAAATGGCCTAGACATAGCATTTCTACAGCATGGAACTGCAAAAAACGGATGACACAGGCCTCATGCACACAACCGTTGTTCTGGTCTGCATCCAAGCCGCAGTTTTTACGGCTCGGGTGCGGACCCATTCACTTCAATGGGGTCGCAAAAGATGCGGACAGCACTCGGTGTGCTGTCCGCATACGTTGCTCCGTTCCATAGCCCCGCAAAATAAATATAACATGTCCTATTCTTGTCCGTTTTGCGGACAAGAATAGGCATATCTATAATGGGCCGCCCAGTCCGTTGCGAAAACTGTGCAAGGCACGCTGGCAGCTTCCGTGTTTTGCGGACCGCAAAAAACGGAACGGTCATGTGCATGAGGCCATACGGACATGTGTTCTGTATGCATTCCGTTTTTTATACGGACCCATTGACTTGAATGGAGCCACTGAACGTAATTTGTGGACCTGACTTAAAATGTTGCGGAACGGAAAAACGGAGATACGGAAGCGGAATGCATACGGAGTACATTCCATTTTTTGGGGGGACCCATTGAAATGAATGGTTCTATATACGGACCGTATACGGAACGCAAAACATGGCCTGTATACAGACAACAAAAAACGTTCGTGTGAACGAGCCCTAAGGGTTTGGGTCCCTATAGTTTATAATCTTCCATCCTTACTGTAACCTAATTATATCTCCACGTACTGACCTTCCACTTACACACAGCAGCAAAATTGAACAGGCAGTGCTGCAGTGTAAAGCATGAGGGAGATGCAGAACAGCAGACCAAGTTTATATGGAGGCAGGACTTCCTATACACAATGCAGCTAAGCTGCATTCACTGATTAAGGCTACATGCACACGACCGTTGCCTGCCTCCGTGTCCGCTCCCCCTTGAAATTTTGCGTCCGTCAAAAAAAATGGATGATGGACCGTTTTTTTTGACGGACCGTTTTTTTTGACGGATCCATTGTAAAAATGCTTATCCTTGTCCGCAAACGTGAAAAAAATAGGACATGCACTATTTTTTTGACGGAATGAAAACACGGATCACGGATGCGGAACACAAACGGTTGACCATCCGCATTTTTTGATGGACCCATTGAAATGAATGGGGAAGCATCCAATCCGTGAAAAAAAACGGAACGGACGCGGAAACAAACAACGGTCGTGTGCATGGGGCCTAAACCGGATGTTGCTGACCCCTGTTCTATAGTATGCGGAACGGCCACATGGATCCACAAAAAAGGCAGATGTGTGCACAATACCGTAGAAATGAATGGGGCAGTGTGTAGTGTTCAGCAAACTTGTTTTTTAAGTTCTGCGTCTAAGGTTCGGGTTCGGGTTATCGAAGAATCCCGTTATGGTCTGTGGTAGCGGAATCCATAACGGGATTATTCAATAACCCGAACTTTGAATGCAGAATTTAAAAAATAAGTTTGCTCAACACTAGCAGTGTGTTATCCTCCACAACTGCAGATAGCAACCAGATTAATAAATACAGACATGTGCATGAGGCCCTACTGCTCCTGATGAGGGATCCACTCCCACCACTGGTGATCCGCTCCACAGATTACCCACACTTGTGCTAAATAGTAACCCTCAATTCTCTGCATCACCACCCAATTTCAGTCAATCTGTGTAGACCAGTCCCACAGCACAGGTAAGAGAACCTGAGAGAAGTCATGTAATGTCTACCTGTCTCGTGGTCTCCACTCGAAACCATTTTTGATCGCAGTTAGCATTAGTATCCCTCTTCCTCACATGTCCAGGAAGCTGTATATAAGGATATAGGGAGCTGTTTGGAACCCTTAGAGACGTCCATTTGCCAATCTAGGACATGGAAGGAACATCAGGGTCCTTTCCAGTGCTAGCTTCAAATGTGGACCTTATTGACCCTTCAGAACCATGATATGGTATGCAAGGACAGCAATTGTACCTCTACAGAGTGAGGGCCTTCTCAAACATCTCCCCATATCTTCACTTTCTGGATCCTCAGATGCGTGCCGTGTCAGACTGGCCCACCAGAGACCTGGGACACAATAATGAACGCCTACTAAAACAGGGCCCCAAAAGGTCAACTTCAGCTGACTGAACATACCGTATGTGCAGCTCCAAAAAGACCCAGTAGGAAAGGGGCTCTCCACCATCTAACCAAGAAAACGCCAAAGTTTCCGTATGTCTATTTCATTACATGTAAAGTAAGTTTAAGGGGTTGTCTGGTTTTGCGATATTGATGACCTATGCTCAGTATAGTTCAATGTATATATATCTTGTTTGACTTATATCTGAATATCATGTGCATGTTGGATCTGGGCTGATCCCAGGCTACATCTTGACCCTTCACCTGTGAGCAGCTCACAACTGGTGATCTTCAAAGACCTATATCCCTGCTCGGCATTGTTAAAGACCGTGGCTCACTATGCTCGCGCTTGATAATATCAGTGTTGAACAAACTATTATAAAACATACAAACAATATAAACCTCGCATCCACATCCACACATTGAATCCCATCGCACACCCACCTGAGTTTAGTGAGCATCCCT
>JAKVIS010004755.1:0-13442 GCA_033119425.1 Bufotes viridis
GTATACTGCACTGTAGTAGTGAAGACACTGCAATATATATACTGTACATTGTAAGAGTAAACTGCCAAGTAATGTAGTAATGTTGTTCAGAGTCAATAGCCAGCATAGGGGGTCACACCCAGGGTATCCCCACTCAAATGAGCATGCTCTTTGAGTTTTTAAACAGAGGTGCCTAAGAGGACATCATGGTCAAGACAGTAGTATTGAGTGCCAGTAACTGGTGGATATTGGATAAACAACATGCTGCATTCTGCATGGTAGTTAGCTAGCTAGTGGAGGTGAGGAGCACGTATCAATTGGTGCACTACATCAGGGTGTAAAGGGCTGCTGCAGCAAAAACAAAACCTGCATCAGAGAAGGGTAGCCTGGAGCTTGGGTAGTCAACCACCCTGGAGCATCAGTGGATCTTTTAGTAGCCAGGTTAGCAGGTAAAGCCCAGCCACCTTTCCCTAAATAATTATCTGTGTAAAATGGTATATCAGACAGTGTGAGATTGTGTTACAAAAAAAGAGATACATTTGTAGACACCTGTGCATTTGGTGTGTGCGTCATTAGTCTACAAAAGTTATCATGGCTGCAAACACAGACTGCCTACAAAGAGAGACACCAAGCGTGTTGCCCCAACTGTAATTGATAAGACCAATGTTCTTAAGTTACAACTGTTTCCTTGCACCATCCTTAAATAGGGAGCATCATAAACTACTCTCTGACCAAAAGTATCCTGGATAAGATCTCAACCCTCGTAGAAGTCCCATGACTGAAAGTTTGCTGCAGTATTATGTATTCATCATAACTCTTGGAGCCTAGAGGTTCCCTAGAAGCGAGAGCAATCATTTTTAGAGCTAATGTACTTTTAAAGCTGCATGGTACCATGTCAAGCAAAGTAGTCAACAAATCTTGACCACAGAATAGCACCAAGTGGGAATTGAAATGAGTTGCCCAAACAGATACCAAGCATCTTGGGAGATAGGACAAGAGAAGTAGTTCTCCTGGCGACAGTGGGAGATTAATCCCTTTCTATCCTTGATGGTGGCTTTCCATACAGAGTAGATCTCTATTCCGTTCCCGATTCAGGGGTCCATTTGTAGTAGAGACAGGCTGTCAAAGCAGCATCTAGATACAGTAGAAGCATTCAGTCCTCATTTTTTCTCCTACATCTCTTTAACAGTTCCAATCATATAGGTGAACTTTCGAGACCTGAAATCTGTCTAAGGGGCCGATCACACAGCGGGCTTTACTGCAGAATTTTGTCACAGACAGCTTTTAGTTACTGGTCCATGATCTTGAGAGCTGTCTCCCATTGAAATTATTGGGATGCACAAAGAATGCGGCCACCAGTAGTTTTTTGGCAACAACCAGCCATGTGAATGGACCCTTAGGGTCTGTAACACCAGGATCGTTATTTGTTGATATAATATGAAATCTTACACTTTTCTGATATACATGTATGTAAAGTTCCACATATCATACATACCTTTCTTACATCAGGCGTTTGAAGCCTCTATGTTATAGAATGGTATAACCCATGTATCAGGCCTGTATAATGAACCCATGGTCTAACTCAAACATGGGAATCACAGGTCTGACAGACAGCGAAGTTGGGATATAAAATAAGAGGTATTATAAATATCATCACAGTAAAAACAAAATTACCCCATAAAATGTAACCTTTAATTGTCGTTATAAAACTCCCAAAATGAAAACCCCAGTAAAACTCCCTACGGTATCCCTACTCGCTCCCTGCCTAGGAGCAGAACTGCTGCCCTGACAAGGGCGATCTCACCCTGATCTTACTGGAGTATCCAGGAAGAAGACATGGGGTCGCCTACAGGTGCAGGAATTGGTAGAACAAAATCAGACTGTGATGCTGATACACAGTAGTTCAGTAGAGGGTAGGTCAATGGGACGCTGTAGGAGATACTGAGATACCGTCTAACTTTAAATCAGTCATATGAGCCCCAGGTCCAGTACATTGGTAAGTGAGGACACTGTAGGAAATATTAGACAGCATCTACTGTTATATCAGTCATGAGAACCATCAAGACCAACGCGTTTCCCCTCAGACTGTCAATCTTCTGGGGTTCATCAGGGACTCAATACACAAACAGATAGAAGATACTAGAATCACTAGTGAGCTAGATGTAGCCCTTCCCTAACTCTCAGGGTGTGTAGTCAGAGTACTACCAATATGTCCGCTACAGGGTGTTAAATGGTAGGCTACTGTCACGGCGGGAAGTGGGGAAAAGCCCCCGCCGCGCACTATCCTCGGCCGCCGGGCCTAAAAACAGGGACAAAGGAGCAGATGACCTCCTGGCATGTCCCTAAAACTTGCCCTGGTCTCCTGGCTGTATGAGCGGACCCTGAAGGTGGGACGGCTCATACCCACGTACCTATGGCCCTGAACGCCCTGTCTCACCCTCACATGAAAACAGGGCAGAGACCACCTGCTCACCCTAGACCGCGGATGAGCAGGAGTCTCCAGAGGCCCCCACAGCAGCCGGGACCCGAACAGTGTGTGCCCGCACGGCAGGCAAGTAACATAGGAAACATGTACAAGAAACCCACACTTACCTGCCGTGCTGAAGGTAGAGAAGCAGCGACAGGACCTCCCGGACCCCCAAGCGGACATCAGATGCCTGGGGGGAGACCTGGCCGGGCAGCACACCATCCGGAATATGCTATACCCCTCCGGGTAAGCAAGCCCCTTCCGGAGCACACAAACCAACATACTGCAACATACAAACCCACAACAAATACATAACCAAGTGAGGGGAAGGGTAAGCAGAAGCAGACAGGAGGGGAATACAATCAAACAGTGAAAACGATATAACAAATAAGGGTGACTCACACAGACATAACATGGGTGCAAGCAACCACCTCCAGCACATGCTCACACCAAGGCTGGAGACAAACAAACTGAACTCAGGCTCCAAACACAGACACTTAAGGAGGCCGGAGGACACACCCAGCACACAGACATTAACCCTGTGTAAACCACACCCAAGGAACGTGCTCACAAACAAGGTGAGCACACACATGCTAGACGACATGTTGCCACCGGCAACAGCATGTGTGGCTTTGTGTCACCACACCAACTCAGAGCTGCCGTGGCCCTGCCCCCACATGAACTACGCAACACCACGTTGCCCACGACAAGCGCATGTGAGGCAGCAGGTCAAAAGCCACGACCGCAAAGAGGGTGACACGTTGCCAACGGCAACCGCACGTGAGGCGGATAGCAGCCCCACCGTGCAGACGACATGTTGCCGCTGGCAACACAGTCGCGACCTTAACCAAGGTCGTGACAGCTACAGTGCACATAGACAAATACTAGCACTTATCTCAGCCCAGGTCAAATGGTAGGTAGAAATCCTCCTTGATAGTAGCGGAGAGGGAAGGATACTGGTAAGCCAGCTGTGAGGCTAGCTGGATGAATACCCGATATACGGCCTGGTCCGTACAGCAGTGAGACTTGATCGATAACTATAGACTGCTGGGAAAGCATCACAAGTGAACCCAGCTACAGATTAACACTGCCCACTATGTTTGCTCATAGAGAACTACTAACTGAAACATGGCATCAGTCATGTGCCGCCCTACACATCATGAAATCTCTGATCTTCAGTAAGCAGCAGTATTACATGACATACATGTGCTGGGTCAGCACACAGCACACATTCATGTGATAAGTAAATAGGACTTGTGGTGGAATCTAAATTTTTATTGTGGTTATTACAGTAAATTCATTAGTGTAAATACATTAGTGTGCGCCTTTACATTGTCTTCTTGTGATTTGTAAAATGTCCGCCTGTCCCTAGGTGATGTTGTAAAATGGCTGCCTGTCTCTAGGTGATGTTGTCATGTTATTAATAAAATTTAGTGTACGAAAAAAAAAAAAAACACAACACACAGATGTGTTAGTACAGACACTGGGGGTACTATATCTCCTTGGGGAGAGCACCTTAATCCCTTCCCAACATATGACATTGCGGTGATGGGGACCTGATGGCTGAGAAGGCAGCCCAATGCATATAAAGTTGTAATAAAAAAAAGAATTATTAGATATCGCAGCATCTGTAATGACCAGCTCTATAAAAGTATCACATAATCCACTGCATCAGATAAACGCCATAAAAAAATAAAAATGAAAACTGTGCTAAAAAAGTCTTTTTTTGTCATCTTACATCACAAAAAGTGTAATACCAAGCGATCAAAAAGTCATATGTACCCCAAAATAGTACCAATCCAACCGTCACCTCATTCCGCAAAAAATGAACCCCTATATGAGACAATCATCCAAAAGATTTTAAAAATATGGTTTTCAGAAAAAGACACTAAAACATCATTTTTTGGTTTCAAAAATGCTTTTATTGTGTAAAACAAATAAAAAAAATTTAAAAGTATACATATTAGGTATTGTAGCATTTGTAATGACCTGCTCTATAAAAATATCACATGACCTACCCTCTCAGGTGAAAGCCATTAAAACCTGTGCCAAAATAGCCATTTTTTTGTCACTTTATATCACAAAAAGTGTAATACAAAGCGATCAAAAAGTCATATGTACCCCAAAATAGTACTAATCAAACCATCACCTCATCATGCAAAAAAATGAGCCCCTACATAAGACAATCGCTCAAAAAATAAAAAATACAAAGAAGGCTTTCAGAAAATGTAGACACTAAGGGCCAGATTTATCATTACTCTTGCAGTTCACTCCACTTTCAAAGAAGGCGTATGTGTATTTGAGTCAAGTCAAATTCATCATGGGCTCTTTCAGAGGTTGATAAATCTGGTGTATTTCTGGTTCCTAGTTGTATTTTGGCTTTGTCTTTGGAAAAGTCACAATTTTAAAAAAGTGATTTTGTCAAACATAAGCATGGTCATGAGTGGAGTGAGTTTGCGCAATTTTTTGCGACTTTTTTGCGACTTTTTAAAAAGTCGCAATAATAAATCTGTCTTGCAAGTGATTTACATACGACAAAACGCCCATAAACTTGGTTTTGGAGTGAGTGGCGTAAGTCTCCAAAAAGTCGCAAAAAATTGCGCAATTTGGCTTTTTGCGCAATTTTTTGCGACTTTTCGACTCCAGAAAAGTGACTTAGGCTAATGATAAATCTGGCCCTAAAAGTTTTTGTTTTTTTCAAAAATGTTTGAAAATAACCCAGTACAAAGAAATGAATGAAAAGCATGTTGAGCTTTCATTTTCGGGAACATGTTCTCAGAATAGGTAGAGATCCCACCTATCTGACGTTGGTGGAACATCCTAGCAATACGCCACTAGTGTCTCAGATGAGACAACCCCTTTAGTACTTTTAGCTTGTTTTTGTACCCTTTCTGTTTTGGAATTTATTTTGATCCTAATCATAATCATAATTTGTCAAACTAAAGTAAAGTAGAACTGGCTTAGTAGCCCATAGCAACCAGATTCCAGCTTTCATTTTTTACAGCTCCAGTTTTACTTTACACCAGTTTTTTATGTCACGTGTCCCCAAAAACTGTGGAATTCTTAGACCTCAAGCTTATATTAAAGGACAAACCCACCTTGTACAGATGATAGCTACCTATCATCTGTATGTGGTGGGTTTGGAGATATTATGAGCAAGCATTAGAAGGCTAGACATCTAAACTCTTATGCTTTGGATTCAGATGGATTTTCACTGGATCATCTTGCCCCAATGGACAATGAAAGGGTTTCCAGCCAAATTAAAATTGGGCTCAGAGAGGCTTAAAAATAATAAAAGCAATGACACCCAACTTTTCTGAAACCACAGCTGCAGCTATTCGGAAGCTGCTGAGCCCCAGCTGCTCTCCACTTTCTGCCATGAAAAGGTCCACTCAGTCAATCCCTGGCCTTAGCGTCGACTCCTGATACCATGAAAGGTGGCGATACACAAAGGGTTCAGAAACCTCCCCTCATGACTAATGGGACCAGATGAGATTTGTATGGACAGGACATAATGTGATGTGATATTTTGCCAGGCCTTTTGTTATGCAGCTTAATCCAACGTAGTGTCTTACGTTGGGAATTTATTTTATCAAGGTTTCTCCATAAATAGCTCGGTAAGTGTTTTTCTGTATTTTTACACGTTAGTACCATGTGTTTCAATGAATTTTTATATTTTTTTAAAACACTATTTTCCCTTTCATCCTCCATGACGGCATACCATGAGAGATGACCCGCCTCCAACCAGGTAGGGACAGGAAGTATAAAATTTGACCCTCTTTGACTCCTCCTCAGTGTCTTCCTGTCCCTCCAGGTAGGAGACGGGTTGTTCTCCCTAGGTATTTGTCAGGGAGGATGAAGATAAAGGATATGTGGCGGCATGAGGGGGCAGGGGGTCCGGTCACTATTTGTGCTCCCGAGACCCAAAAAAACCTGGTTCATCTGTCCCTTACCTGCGGCGGGCGCGAGGCAGCAGGTCCATGTCGGCCGGACACTCAGCGAGTTCCTCCGGTCTGGCCACCAGCTCTCCCAGGGTTGCGATCTGGCAAGGCCGGCTCTCGCAACGGCGTCCCCGTGCTCCGTCTTGGCTGCCTTCAGGCCTACTTCCGGTGGACGCTGCGTTCCACGGCCTACTTCCGGTGGAGGCCTGGGAAGCAGCGTTTGCGTTCCACGATGCGTTCCACGGGCCTGGCACTTCCGGTTGGACGGGGATGGCGGGAAATTCAAAAAAAATCGCGCAAGATTATGGCGGAAGTCGCCCTCTGATCTGAGGTCTGGAGGTAAATATTCACTATTTAAGGGCCATTCACTAGTAGGACGCCCTGAACTATGCAGGATCTAAGTGAGACTATGGAGTCTGCTCAGGGATCCTCAGCAGTCGTGAGTAACCTTTCAAGACCTGGTTAAGGCTGTTATTTTTTTCTGTAATTTAACCCTATGTATGTTATCTACTCTTTCCTTCTGTGTGTATGCAGAGTGAGAAAGAGCCTGTTGTTAAGACAAAGTCTGTGCATAGGTCTAAAAAATGTAGCATTTGCTTATATAAATAACCAGATTCCTATACTAGAAAAACCTGTGAAAAATGTACGGATAATATCACTAAGGATATAGTACCGTCACTAAAGGAAGAACTTAAAAATGCCATTAGAGATGAAATCCGCTCAGTAATGGCAGATGTATCCCTACTACCGTCCGGTCTAAACCGGCTAGGGCCTCTGGTTCAGAGTCTCCGATAGCGTCGGATGACGATTCAGAATCAGGGGAGTTAGAGTCTAGAGACTCCTCGGATTCTGACTCTGAATTTAAAAATTATCTCTTTTCATCGGAAGATACAAAAGAGTTAATTAAAGCAGTAAGAGCCACTATGGATCTCTCAGAAGAGAAGGTCCGTCGCTCAGTACATGATGAAATGTTTAGTGGATTTGAGCAGAGATCTAATCGGGGTTTTCCAGTTCTTAAGAACATGCATGAACTGGTTAAAAGAGAATGGAAAGCTCCGGATAGAAAGCTTTTTATCCCTAAAACAATAAGACGTAGATTTCCATTCAGTAATGAAGATGAAGCACTTTTAACTACGTGCCCCAAGGTAGATGTATCCCTATCAAAATTGGTAAAAGGGCCGAACGCTTTGCCATTTGAGGATATGGGTTCCTTGAGGGACCCAATGGATAAAAAAACGGATCAGACATTGAAAAAAACATGGGAATCCTGCACGGCTTTATTTAAACCAAACTTAGCCGCTACCACAGTCTCTAGGTCACTGAAAAAATGGCTTATACAGCTAGAATCTTTATTAAAGGAAGGGACTTCCTACGATAATTTAAAGAATTCCTTCCCCTTACTTTTAAAAGCAGTAGATTTTTTGTCTGACGCCACTGCAGAATCAGTCAGAATAGCTGCAAAGGCCTCTGGTTTATCAGTTGTGGCAAGAAGATCTCTCTGGTTAAAATCATGGTCAGGAGACGTTGGTTCAAAATTAAAATTGTGTAGCTTGCCCTTCCGGGGAAATTTACTTTTCGGTGAGGATCTAGAGTCTATTTTAGAGAAAGCCTCAGACTCCAAAAAAACCTTCCCCAAAGAGACAGGGAAAAGGAAGTTCCCCTTTCGAAAGACTAAAAAGGGAGCCCCCTTTCAAACGAAAAAGACCAATAGAGAGTCAGGCTGGTCAAGAGGGAAAACCCAGAAGAATAGAGGGTTCCTGTTCACGTCAAAAAACACTGAAACCTCAAAGCAATGACGCCAGGTCTCAGGTAGGAGGAAGACTAAGTGCATTTCTAGAATTTTGGTCAGAGATTACAACAAACCCTTGGGTTCTAAATATTATTTCCCAAGGGTACAGAATTGTATTTCGCCTTCCTCCTCCCTTAAATATCTTTCGTATCACGCCACGACAAAAGACAGACGTCCTTCAAAAAAACCTAGAAGAAGGGATTCAAAAACTAATAGACCAAAGGGCCATAATTCCAGTTCCCCCCTCTCAGCAGGGCCGAGGTTACTATTCTACAGTATTTTTAGTGAAAAAGCCAGACGGGAAATTTCATCTGATAATAAACCTAAAAAAATTGAACAAGTTTATTCAGTACAACAGGTTCAAGATGGAAACAATAAGATCAACAGTGAACCTACTAAAGGAGGGGGATTTTTTGGCCCCAATAGACCTAAGAGACGCTTACTATCATGTGCCAATATGCAAGCAGTCTCAAAAATATCTGAGAATAGCGGTTTACTTGGGAAAGAACCTTTGCCATTTTCAATTCCAGGTTCTTCCATTTGGCATAACATCAGCGCCCAGAGTATTTACCAAAATAATGTTAGAAATAGTGGCACATCTAAGAAGGAGAAACATCCTAATTGTACCATATCTAGACGATCTTCTGATAGTGGGCGAGTCGAAACAGGCTTTAGAGAACAATCTCTAAAGCCTATGTCAGGCAGGATGGATAATAAATTGGGAGAAATCAAAGACGGTCCCAGTACAAAAAATTGTCTTTTTAGGTCTCTCCTTGGACACTACACGGCAGCTGACATCACTCACGGAACAAAAAATTTCAGGAGTGATAAAGAAAATCACAGAGTTTCAGAGCAATCAACGGTGCACAATTCGGGAGGCGATGAAACTTCTAGGGACTCTAACCTCTTGCATCCCCGCGGTAAAGTGGGCTCAGTTCCACACACGGACCCTTCAACACTGGGTTTTAGCGTGTTGGGACAGAGATCAGGATTCCCTAGATCAATCAGTCTCGATTCCCCCTGCCATAAATCACTCACTTCTATGGTGGAAACAGGTGGATCACCTGCAACAGGGGATTCCATGGATTTCAGAAGAGCAAGTGATTATCACAACAGACGCAAGCCCTTGGGGCTGGGGAGCGCACTTGTCTCATCTTTGTTTCCAAGGGGCTTGGAAAGACCACCAAAAGCTGGTGTCGTCAAACCAAAAAGAATTGATGGCGGTGTGGGAAACGCTAAAATTAGCCGATCTACACATAAAGGGGAAAAATGTTCAAATAAGATCAGACAATACCACGGTGGTAGCATATCTGAACCATCAAGGTGGAACCTGGAGCCAACACCTAAGCCAGATAGCAGAAAATATATTCTGCTGGGCAGAAGAAAATATAAAGTCACTTTCTTCAGTCCATCTAAAGGGGACCTTAAACACAAAAGCAGATTTCCTAAGCAGGATAGAGTTAAAATCAACAGAATGGAGTTTAAATGAAGGAGTCTTCTTGCAGATAATAAAAAAATGGGGAACTCCACAGATCGATCTTTTCGCGTCGGCCGTAAACGCGAAAGTGAATCAGTTTTTTTCCCTCAACCCAAGAGACGGAAACATAGGGATAAACGCTTTATCGATCAGGTGGAATTTCAAGCTGGCCTATGCTTTCCCCCCGTTCCAACTAATATCCAGGGTAATAAAGAAAGTTCGGCAAGACAAGGCCCATGTGATCTTAATAGCACCCCTATGGCCCAAAAAAGCCTGGTTTCCACTATTGAAGAAATTGTCCATTCAAAGTCCATGGATCCTCCCCTGGGACCAGGATCTGTTGTCACAGGGCTCGATCCACCATCCAGAGGTGGAAAGATTGCATTTAGCAACATGGAATCTGAGAGGATGATTTTAAAAGCAAAAAGTCTGTCAGACCCTATTATTAATACCATGACAGCGAGTAGGAAAACAGTTACCTCCAATATCTATGGTAAAGTTTGGCGAACATTCAACGCCTGGTGTGCTAAAGAGAAGATTTCTCCCGAAAAATTCTCTATCTTGTCTATCCTAGGATTCCTGCAATCCGGTCTAGAAAAAGGCCTACGTCCTAATACTTTGAGGGTTCATATATCTGCGTTGAGTTCAGTTTTTGACGAAAAGATCGCCAACCATAACTGGGTCATTAGATTTTTAAAGGGGGCAGATAGACTGAGACCATCCCTAAGATCATCAGTTCCTCCTTGGGATCTTGATACGGTCCTGTCAGGTCTGGTAGAAAGCCCTTTTGAACCTTTATCGGATATTTCACTAAAACTTTTAACACTAAAAACCCTTTTTTTGGTGGCAATTACATCAGCACGCAGGGTTAGTGAAATCCAGGCCCTAAAGATCAACGAGCCGTTCTGTGTTATTTCTTCAGATAGGATTACCTTTAAGTTAGACAACTCCTTCTTGCCCAAAGTTGTGTCTAATTTCCACAGACAAGAATAAATAATTGTCCCCTCCTTTTGCGACACTCCGAAAAATAAGGGTGAAGAAAGGTTTCATAAGTTAGATGTCCGCAGAGCAGTACTAACCTACCTAGAAGCTACAAAATCCTTCCGAAAAACAGACTCTCTTTTTGTTCAGTTTTTAGGTTCAGGTAAAGGACAAAGGGCGTCAAAAAATACCATTTCAAGATGGATAAAAGGGGCTATCTCAGAATCCTATAAGGCAATAGGGAAAACTCCCCCCGAAGTGTTTACAGCACACTCCACAAGATCAGTCTCAACCTCTTGGGCGGAAAAAGCTCACGCATCTTTAGACCAGATCTGTAGGGCAGCCACCTGGTCGAGTCCGAATACATTCATCAAGCACTACAGAGTTAATGTAATGGCAAGCCAAGACTTAGCCTTTGGGAGGAAAGTTCTTCAAGCCATGACGGCATAGGGATATTCCCACCCAAAAAAAAAAAACATTCTTTGATAGTTTTTTCAATAAATAGTTATGTAAATAATCCCCACTTAGGTGTAGGGGTGTGTGTGTGTTGGTGTGCAAAAAAAAAAAAAAAGGGAAAAAATGGGAAGTTCGAAAGAGGCTCTCTAGGCTGTCGGTCCAGAAAGACACTGAGGAGGAGTCAAAGAGGGTCAAATTTTATACTTCCTGTCCCTACCTGGTTGGAGGCGGGTCATCTCTCATGGTATGCCGTCATGGAGGATTCATGAAAAGGGAATTACCGGTAAGTAATTTGGTTTTTGTGGTTCTATTTTTTGTAGACACTGGATGCATCGCACACCATGAGTGTTAGATAATACGCTTTTTATTTTTTTCAGCCTGGACTGTATCACATTATTCTAACATATATTAAAGAAACAGATTTACACTATAGTTACATTTTTTTTACATAATCACAACATAAATAACACATTTTCATGTTTCAAGTTGACGTTGTAGATGCTTTGGCCATAATCATACAGTAACTGTACAGACAACCATCTCAAGATTCAGTGCCTTGAAAATGTATTCATACTCCTTGAACTTATCCACATATTTTCATGTTTCACCAACTTAAATGTATTTTATTGGGATTTTATGTGATCGACCAACACAAGGTAGCAAGTATGTGTGAAGTGAAAAGGCAATGGTACATCGTTTTCAAATTTTTTAATAAATAAAAAACTGTGGTGTGCATTTTTATTCATACCCCTGTACTCTGATACCCCTAAATAAAATCCAGTAGGACTAATTGCCTTCAGAAGTCACTTAATTAGTAAATAGAGTCCACCTATGTGTAATTTATTCTCAGTATTACCAGAGCTGGTCTTTGAAGGCCTCAGCGGTTTGTTGATAAACATTAGTGATCAAACAGCATCAGGAAAACCAAGGAACACACCGGACAGGTCAGGGATAAAGTTGTGGAGAACAGTAAATCAGGGTTAGGTATTCAAAAAAAAAAGATCCAAAGCTCTGAGCATCTCACGGAGCACTGTTCAATCTATCATCCGAAAATGGAAGGAGCATGGCACAACTACAAACTACCAAGTCATGGCTGTCCGCCTAAACTGACAGCCGAGGCAAGGCGAGCACTAATTAAAGAAGCAGCCAAGAGGCCCATAGTCACTCTGAAGGAGCTGTCTCCACAGCTCAGGTGGGATAATCAGTCCATAGGACATGTGTACTCCACAAATCTGACCTTTATGGAAGAATGACAAGAAAAAAGCTATTTTTTTAAAGCAAGTCATAAGAAGTCCCATTTGCAATTTGCCACAAGTCATATAGTAGACACAGCAAACATGTGGAAGAAGGTGCTCTGGTCATATAAGACCACAGTGAACTTTTTGGCCTAAAGTGCTATTTGTGGCAGAAAACTAACACTGCACATCACCCTAAACACACCATCCCCACTGTGAAACATAGCTTTTCTTCAGAAGGAACAGGGAAGATGGTCAGAGTTGATAGGGAGATGGATGGAGCTAAATACAGGGCAATCCTGGAGATAACCCTGGTAGAAGCTGCAAAAGACTTGAGACTGGGGAGGAGGTCCACTTTCCAGCAGGACAACGACCTTAAACATACAGCCAGAGCTACAATGGAACGGTTTGGATCAAAGCATATTCCTGTGTTAGAATGGCCCAGTCACAGTCCAGACCTAAATCCTATTGCGCATCTAAGGCAAGACTTGATAATTGCTGTTCACAGACGCTTTCCATCCAATCTGACGGAGCTGGAGCTATTTTGCAAAAAAGAATGGGCAAAAATGTTAGACTCTAGATGTGCAAAGCTGGAAGAGACATACCCCAAAAGACCTGCAGCTGTAATGTAGAGAAAGGTGATCCTACAAAGTATTGACTCATGGGGCCTAAATACAAATGCATGTCGCACTTTTCAGATTTTTATTTATTTTAAATTTTGAAAATCAGGTATCATTTTCTTTTCCCTTCACGCATACTCACTACTTTGTGTTGGTCCACCACATAAAATCCCCATAGAATACATTTAAGTTTGTGGTTGTAACGTGAAAAAATCTTGAAAAGTTCAAAGGGTATGATTACTTTTTCAAGGCACTGAGTCTTGAGATGGATGTCACTGATACAATTACTGTATGTGCTGTCTATAAACCCACGTGGAGTCCACATCGCTGTATATAGTCCATAGGTATCTCAACCTCACTAATGGACACATGATCACAAGATTTGGTCAAGGTCAACAGGGAGGAAATCCAGCTGGACAGTGACCTTCCAGTGGGATGGGATGATGGACACGTGACTAAGACAACGAGAATCATCACTACTCATACTAGTAGTGTTG
>JAKVIS010004756.1:0-13296 GCA_033119425.1 Bufotes viridis
TGTTGCGCTATCAAGAGGAAGAAAATCGCCGCATCAAAGTGTATTTTGTGGACTTTTTATGCTGTTTTACTACCGTGGCTTGCTGTCAGTGAATAGCCGCATCATGGCGCCCAAGATGGCACGCCGGCGCTGTTGTAATTCTTCCTGCGCCATCACTGTCCTCAGTGGCGTGAAGATCTGGCACCAAAACCCTCCAAGAGGGAGGAGAAAACTGTCCCTGAGATGCCGCCCCTGTACGTGGTTAACAATGTGGGCGCCGCCTACACTATTCTGCGAGTATCTAGGGCGGGTTCGATTCAGGCGAGGCCTCCTGAAGCAGTGGGAGGTCCTGAAAGATGTGCTATGTGCTGCCCGGCGGAGTGATACGAAGCTGTTAAAGAAAAGTGACGAGACCTCTCCTGTCCCTGCTGCGACTGAACCGGAATCCAGCTGTGGGAACGACGTGCTGGAAGAACAGATCGCAAGGCTAGAAGGCCACCTTGATGGCCTGCGCCAGGTTGCAGCATCCTGTCAAGCGGAGCCAGCAATACCCTACAGACCGGAGAAGCTCAGCTATGCATGTTGCCGCCGACGAGTTGCCGGCCTTAAAGAGGAAGCTGAGCAGGTTGTGACCCCTGGGAGTTCGGTGCCTGTCATCGTTTTCAATCCGGATGGCACCCAGCTGTGGCCTGCTCCGCATGATCAGCAGGCGCAGGAGCCACCCGTGTCACCCACAGAGGAGCCAGAAGAATTTGACACTTACCTGTGAGCAGGCCTGCTAGGCCATGCTGCTGAACCTCACAGGGACTTCATGATTGTTGCAGGAGTTGCCCTATATGTTGTCAGGCTGGTGGTGCTTGCTGCCAGTGGCATTTTTGTGAAGATAAGTTGCCACTGTGGAACCACTGCTCCCAGCCTGCCCTATTTGTTTCCGGGACACCCTGCCTGTTTTGAAAAATTTCATCATCCAAGTTGTGCCTTTAATATTGCACCTTATCCCATTTTTAACCCCCATTTCAGGTTGAAGGGGAATCTATATGTCAGCATTCTAGGGGTACGCAGGACTTGCCAGGATAACTTGGCCCCTTTATTGTCAGAGTCCTATGATGTAAAGAAAAGTAATGTGTCTTGCTGACTATATTTATTGCTATTTAATTCAAGTCAAGGTGCCCAGAGATGGACTCCCCATGTGCGAGCCTCTGAGATATTGTTTTATTGTGGACTTATACATTCTCATATGGACTATCCTGGTTTTCCCAATTTATACGCTGTGCCAGGTCAGCGCCCCCGTTTCAAACCGCTATCTTGTAAGAAGAGAACGACGCCCCTTGTCACCGCACTTCACCTTTGCCAACTGGACCTGATATAACTCTTGTATATGCAGATGATATTGATATAAGTCTATGTATGCCTGCATTTTCTTTTTTGTCTTTCAGGTGAAAGATCCAGTTGGGCGGACCCTGCTTGAGTACGAGGGCGTACTCATCTTAAAGCAGCGGGGTATGTAGTGTACGGGAGTTGTAAAGCCCGACACTACAGAAGAGTCACTAGAGTGCGTACGTTCCCCTCATTTGTGGGGAGATTGGTAAATGTCATTTTCATTAAATGCAATGTAATGTAATGCCTATTTATATATCCTATCACCCTGTTACTGTGAATGTATTGCTATGTACAGGCCTGCTAGGGATGTCATTCCAGCTCTAGGTCAGTAGAGGGAGCTAGGGAGCCCTAGTTTATATATTCAGGCTCAGTCAGGAAGGAGTTGAGTCAGGTCATGAGCCTGTGAAGTCTAGTTCAGGCCTTGAGCCTGTTGAAGGCAGTCCAGTCCAGGCCATGAGCCTGTGAAGGTGTTCAGTGTTCAGGCCCTGAGCCTGTTGAAGTCAGCCCAGGCCCTATAGCCTGAGAGGGTCCAGCCTAGGAAGAGTCATTCCCTGGGAGTAGCAGTCCAGACCCTAGGACTAGTGGAGAAGTGTTTCCTCCTTAGTCGAGCTGCAAACAGGATAAGGATCCCTGCAGGAACATCACTGGTCACCAGCCTGAGTGAGCTGAGGGAAGGCAGAGCAGTAACCAAGACAGCAAGAGGTACTACAACTATCAGAGGAGGTACTCAGTAATTGTAATCCCAAGGATAAAAGCCAGATATAGGGCATTGGGGCCTTGGAGTATATCTGCCAGCCAGGACAAGTCAGGAAGAGAGTAAAGCTGCCTGTACTACAGAAGTCCTGCTTTAACCCTCTGTGATCACCTTGCTAAATATAAGCCTGCCATTAATGTACTGTAACTTAAAGCTTGCTGAAACCAATCATCTTCTGAGGAACTGTTAAGAGAGTGTATGCTGTTTATTTACTGTTCAGTAAAGTGAAGTTCTGGTTTACCATCCAAGCCTGCACCTCAATTATTCCTCCTATCAAATCGGTGTGCCACCGTTACCGGCACTGGCGTCACGGACATCAGGGACACACAGCCACAGGCATGTTAATCTACCAACACCAAGGGCACCTCACACTACACCTGGCTGTGTCCCTCAAGAACCCAGAGAGTGCCCCAGAGGATCCACGTGCCAGCCTCTCCATCACTGGCATTCCCCAGGTCAGTCCCTCACACTCCCCTGACTTGGGGATGCTACATTTTGGCGTCACGAACAGGATACGCACGTTTCTGAAGTAATGGTGAAACGTGAAATTTGTGCCTTAACCATACTGCCAAGTGACAAATTGCCTGTTTACTTAAATGGACTTTGTGGACTGAAAAACGTGCAAAAAGTGTGCCTAAAACCTCCAAAAATCGCTGTGCAGTGTTGCGCTATCAAGAGGAAGAAAATCGCCGCATCAAAGTGTATTTTTGTGGACTTTTTATGCTGTTTTACTACCGTGGCTTGCTGTCAGTGAATAGCCGCATCATGGCGCCCAAGATGGCCGCCGGCGCTGTTGTAATTCTTCCTGCGCCATCACTGTCCTCAGTGGCGTGAAAATTTGGCACCAAAACCCTCCAAGAGGGAGGAGAAAACTGTCCTGAGATGCCGCCCCTGTACGTGGTTAACAATGTGGGCGCCGCCTACACTATTGCGGAGTATCTAGGGGGCGGGTTCGATTCAGGGCGAGGCCTCCTGAAGCAGTGGGAGGTCCTGAAAGATGTGCTATGTGCTGCCCAGCGGAGTGATACGGAGCTGTTAAAGAAAAGTGACGAGACGTCTCCTGTCCCTGCTGCGACTGAACCGGAATCCAGCTGTGGGAACGACGTGCTGGAAGAACAGATCGCAAGGCTAGAAGGCCACCTTGATGGCCTGCGCCAAGTTGCAGCATCCTGTCAAGCGGAACCAGCAATACCCTACAGACCGGAGAAGCTCAGCTATGCATGTTGCCGCCGACGAGTTGCCGGCCTTAAAGAGGAAGCTAAGCAGGTTGTGACCCCTGGGAGTTCGGTGCCTGTCATCGTTTTCAATCCGGATGGCACCCAGCTGTGGCCTGCTCCGCATGATCAGCAGGCGCAGGAGCCACCCGTGTCACCCACAGAGGAGCCAGAAGAATTTGACACGTACCTGTGAGCAGGCCTGCTAGGCCATGCTGCTGAACCTCACAGGGATGTTATGATCGTTGCAGGAGCTCTCCTATATGTTGTCAGGCTGGTGGAGCTTGCTGCCAGTTCCCTACGGCCGGTGGCATTTTTGTGAAGATAAGTTGCCACTGTGGAACCACTGCTCCCAACCTGCCCTATTTGTTTCCAGGACATCCTGCCTGTTGAAGGACATTTTTCAGCAAAATCCAAGTTGTGCCTTTAATATTGCACCTTATCCCCTCTTTAACCCCCATTTCAGGTTGAAGGGGAATCATTATGTCAGCGTTCTAGGGGTACGCAGGACTTGCCAGGATAACTTGGCCCTGGTATTGTCAGAGTCCTGTGATGTAAAGAAAAGTAATGTGTCTTGCTGACTATATTTATTGCTATTTAATTCAAGTCAAGGTGCCCAGAGATGGACTCCCCATGTGCGAGCCGCTGAGATATTGTTTTATTGTGGACTTATGCATTCTCATATGGACTATCCTGGTTTTCCCAATTTATACGCTGTGCCAGGTCAGCGCCCCAGTTCCATATCACTATCCTGTAAGAAAAGAACGACGCCCCTTTGTCACCACACTTCACCTTTGCCAACTGGACCTGATATAACTCTTATATATGCAGATGATATTGATATATATATGTCTATGTTTGCCTGCATTTTCTTTTTTGTCTTTCAGGTGAAGGATTCCAGTTGGGCGGGCCCTGTTTGAGTACGAGGGCTTACTCATCTTAAAGCAGCGGGGTATGTAGTGTACGGGAGTTGTGATGCCCGACACTACAGAAGGGTCACTAAAGTGCGTACGTTCCCCTCATTTGTGGGGAGATTGGTCAATGTCATTTTCATTAAATGCAATGTAATGTAATGCCTATTTATATATCCTATCACCCTGTTACTGTGAATGTATTGCTATGTACAGGCCTGCTAGGGATGTCATTCCTGCTCTAGGTCAATAGAGGGAGCTAGGGAGCCCTAGTTTATATATTCAGGCTCAGTCAGGGATAGGCAGTTGAGTCCAGGTCATGAGCCTGTGAAGTCTAGTTCAGGCCTTGAGCCTGCTGAAGGCAGTCCAGTCCAGGCCATGAGCCTGTGAAGGTGTTCAGTGTTCAGGCCCTGAGCCTATTGAAGTCAGTCCAGGCCCTATAGCCTGAGAGGGTCCAGCCTAGGAAGAGTCATTCCCTGGGAGGAGCAGTCCAGACCCTAGGACTAGTGGAGAAGTGTTTCCTCCTTAGTCGAGCTGCAAACAGGATAAGGATCCATGCAGGAACATCACTGGTCACCAGCCTGAGTGAGCTGAGGGAAGGCAGAGCCAGGAATTCCAGAAAGCAAGAGGTACTACAAATACCAGAGGAGGCACTCAGTAATTGTAATCCCAAGGATAAAAGCCAGATATAGGGCATTGGGGCCTTGGAGTATATCTGCCAGCCAGGACGAGTCAGGAAGAAATTAAAGCCGCCTGTACTGCAGAAGTCCTGCTTTAACCCTCTGTGATCACCTTGCTAAATATAAGCCTGCCATTAATGTACTGTAACTTAAAGCTTGCTGAAACCAATCATCTTCTGAGGAACTGTTAAGAGAGTGTATGCTGTTTATTTACTGTTCAGCAAAGTGAAGTTCTGGTTTACCATCCAAGCCTGCACCTCAATTATTCCTCCTATCAAATCGGTGTGCCACCGTTACCGGCACTGGCGTCACGGACATCAGGGACACACAGCCACAGGCATGTTAATCTACCAACACCAAGGGCACCTCACACTACACCTGGCTGTGTCCCTCAAGAACCCAGAGAGTGCCCCAAAGGATCCACGTGCCAGCCTCTCCATCACTGGCATTCCCCAGGTCAGTCCCTCACACTCCCCTGACTTGGGGATGCTACACAAGTCTCAGGAAAGCTTCCAGCTGCTGCCTTCTTCTTCTGTTGAGAAGACCATTTGATGATCGTTACTTGATCTTCTCTTGCAGAAATGGATGTTTCTGCTGCTATCCACTTCCTTGTCATGGACCATTTGTTGATATCCCAACGCTGAATTTGTGGAGCTGGTACGTAGTTTCAAAAAATGCATTTCCCGGAATTATGTGCCGGGCATCACTCTTCCTCTCACTTCTCTGCTATCTTTACTGTAGAAGAGGGCAAACACTCTTCTTTTGTCTGTGCATGCATGTATCCAGCTACTGTGTGCTGGGTCATCGCATGCACCTTGCACACAGCACAGAGCACCAGCCCAAAAACGGACATTATTGGTGATGTGCTGTCAACAGGGCATGATTCAGGATCCTGGAAGACAAGTGACCAGTAGAGAAAGCTTCATTACTAGCAGATCATAAAAGTGCTTCCAGGACCATATGACTATGATTATGTGATGTAAGTTAAATACAAAGTTAAGAACTTGGTCCCTGGTTCTCCAGCTGTCACCTATAAAGAAATGCTCCGAGCCAAATAAAAATCATGCATTTGTAAAGTCCAGTCTGAAAACTTTGCACCATACATAGTGCAGCAATCTTAAAAGTCAATGTCTGCTCTGAGAGCCATACGGTATGATTCCAATATCTGTAATAGATATCAATTTAAAAAATAAGAAGCTCTAGGAGCTTGAAAAAGAGCCAGAGCGGCTTGTGAGGGGGACATGTTATAAACCAGGAGTTCCTACAATGCACTCTGGAATCTTTCACATCATGATCTTAAATCTCCAGGAGCCTTGATAACTTTTATGACATATATGTATAACATGGTGGTCTCAGATGTTAATACCTCCCTAAAACATGGTGCCTTCACAAAATGTCACATTCTGGGCTCATTTTCCAAACCATCTTCTGTCCATCTAGTTCTTGTAGGTCACAGGTTATGTCTTATCGCCCTATAGCTTTCAGCTCAGCGAGTGTCTCGCTATAAATCTGGCGGTTGGAATTGATCTGCATCATCTTGAAGCTCATAATGCTGATGTACGACAGGCATCGGTCCCAAAAGGCCGTCATTGAGCCCACCATGAATGGTGTTTCTGGATACCCATTCTCATTGCCAGTGTAGCAGTGGGTAATGAAGTAGCATGTCAGAAGCGACACTTGAAGCCGTTCTACGCAGTCTGCCTCTGGGGAGATGAGGTCCCGACTTAGCGTATAGAGGAAGACTACGCTGCCTGAGCTCAGGAAACTTACGGGTTGGTAACCCATAATAAGGAGATAGTTGTCAAGATTTCTTAGCCATCCTATAGCATGTGTAGGGGAAAGATCAAGCTTATAGCACCTCCGACATAGAAAGAGTCCGAGACACTTCAGGAGCTCACTGGACGGGGTGTAGAGCACAAGACGCCTCTGAGATGATTGTGCAGGATCAATCAGACGCCGCTTGGCTGGTAAGTTTGGACAGCAGTGGCGTCTCTTCCTGGACTTCTTAAGTTCAATATCCGCCATTGTTATATAGTATCTCTCACTCCCTTTTAAGACAAAAATCCATTGTATATATATATAAAACTCTCAAAGCCAATACATTAGAGACAATTAAATACTATGTAAGGCTCTAGTCATATAGGACATGAAACGCGCTTCTCCCTGATAAAATTACAAGACTACCATGGAACATGATGGACCCCCCCCCAGCAAGTCAGTGAGGTCTGTTGGACTCTGTTGGTCTTTTGGACTGGAGGTTTCCATCACGTGAAGCACTTGTATAGCAACCATGGGTTTTGGCATACATTAAAAAGAAGTATGTCCATTTGGACATCCATGGCATTTCCAGAGGATATGTCATAAATGTCGATAGGTCCAGGACACACTATTGGGACCCGCACCTTACTCAGGCAAGGGGCCCCATCTTGCAGCCACCGGAAATGAAGAGGTGGAACTGGTCACGGGCATATGGCTCCCTCCATTTGGTTCTATGGGAATCCTTAATTAGCTAAGAGTGCTCAACTATTTTTGAAACTCACATAGAAGTGAATGGAGAGAACTGCTAATGCGTGGCCACCTCTCGATTGACTGCAGCCACCAAACGAGAGCCCATTCTCAAACCTATCGGACACCTAATGCTGTATGATTTTCAGGCACGCACCACGTCACCTAAGGGTATAGTCACACATAGCGGTTGATGTGCAGTTAGAGCTGAGTCAAAGCTGAGTTAACCCCTTAAGGACACGGCCCTATTTCACCTTAAGGACCAGGCCATTTTTTCAAAATCTGACCAGTGTCACTTTATGTGGTCATAACTTTAAAACGCTTTTTCTTATCCAGTCCATTCTGAGATTGTTTTTTCATCACATATTGTACTTCATGACAGTGGTAAAATGAAGTCTAAATTTTCATTTTTATTTATAAAAAAATACCAAATTTACCAAAAATTTTGAAAAATTTGCAATTTTCCAAGTTTCAATTACTCTACTTCTATAATACATAGTAATACTGCCAAAAAAAGTTATTGATTTACATTCCCCATATGTCTACTTCATGTATCGATCATTTTGGGGAATGCTATTTCATTTTTGGGGACGCTACAAGGCTTAGAAGTTTAGAAGCAAATCTTGAAATTTTTCAGAAATTTTCAAAAACCCACTATTTAGGGACCAGTTCAGGTCTGAAGTCACTTTGTGAGGCTTACATAATAGAAACGAATGTTCAAGCAAGTAGAAAAGATCCACGGCACTCACCATCCAATGCTGCTAAAGTCCCTTTATTGCAGAGTATCAGGGGCAGGACTCATATGGAAAGACATGAAAACAGCGACGGCCGTTTCGCGGAGTAACCGCTTCTTCCGGCTGTTCAAACACATTTGAAAAGTCGCGCCAGCGCTGGTTATAAGCGTCACCGGGGGAGGGCAAAACAGCCCATCTCCTGTTAACCCATGCACGCTCAACACTCAGCGCCTGCGCGTTACACAACTTCAAAAGATTCAGAGTTTATAGAAAACAAACAACAGAAAAACAAAAAAGCAAAAAAAGGCAAAAAACATCTATGCAGCAATGCAGGTAGCAATATACATATAAGCTGACAAAACCGCATCCCTATATCCCTATTATCAAGGCAAGTACATATCAAGGCCGTGTCGTATCATGTGAGCATTAAATAAAAACCGACATATCATTGCGCTCGTTTAAACCCAATTGGCCTGTGGCATCTGCTTTTATTATATGGCAAGCCTCCTTCTGGAGCAATAGGCGATGCCTATCTCCCCCTGGGCTACTGGGGGTATATATTCGAGGCCCGCAAATTTCAGTACATCGGCATTGCCTCCATGTTGGCATCTCACGTGCTCAATGAGCCGTGTCCTACCTTTCCAGTCTTAACTGAATTGCGGTGCTCGCGCATACGCTCCAGAAGGGGTCTTTTTGTCTTTCCAATATAAAAAGAACCACAAACACAGATCAAAACATAGACAACAAAACTCGTCTTGCAAGTCATAAACTGATTGACATAGTGTTCTATTCCACCGAAAAATAGATGTCGACCCTGTAACATATAGTTACATAATGAGCAATTGCCACAGCGGTGGTTACCTATAGGTTTTCCTACAGATAGCCAATCCATTTCTTTTTGTTCTCTGTACCGACTCCTAACTAGAATATCCCTAAACGTCCTGCATCTTTTAAACGCCAACATAGGTTTCTGCTCCGTTAATTGTCCTAAAGTCTCCTCTGACTTCAGTATTTCCCAATTGTTCAAGACAGATTTCTTTATGTCCTCAGCCATCGGGCTATGTTGGAACACAAAAACAAATCTATCTTGACTATCCACTTTTTTACTTTCTTAAGCCTACTTGATGTCAAGAGTGCTTTCCGTGTATGGTTTTTGCCTTCTCCAAGGCCTCATCTAAGCATTCACGTTGATAGCCACGTTTAATTAGTCTATCCTTAAGTTCCTCCGCCTGTCTTAAAAAGACATCATCCTGGCTGTTAATACGCCTTAGCCTTAAGAACTGTCCATATGGGACAGATGCCTTCACACTATGTGGATGGTAGCTATCATGGTGTAGCAGGGTATTGGTGGCAGTGGGTTTTCGGTACCCTTCGGTACATAGAGCCCCATCTACTACGAGGCGCGAACGTCCAAGAATTGATGGACGAACCCCCAAAATTGAGGGTGAACATCATATTCATGTCATTCGCGCCATTGAGATGGGCTACAAATTGTTCACACTGTTCCTGCGTTCCTGCCCACACCATGAAGATATCATCCACATAGCGCAAAAAAGGCGTATATATCCAAGGTAGGGGTTAGATGTGGTAAAAACATATCTGTCTTCAAATCTGCCTAGGAAGATGTTCGCAAAGGTGCATGAGACGGAGTCCCCATGGCAGTCCCAAATATTTGCCTATACCACTGTTCATCAAACTGAAAAACATTGTTTTCAAGGACCGAACAAAAGCGTACTCCTCTATGAACTCTCCAAAAAGAGGGTCCTCCCTGAATGCTCAATGAGCTCAAGGACTGCGTTCACACCAGCTCTATGGGGAATGCGTGTATATAGGCTCACCACATCCAGGGACACCAGACTAAAACCGTCCTGCCACTGGAAATTCTCCAGTGCCAGGAGGAAATCGTTGGTGTCACCAAGGTATGTGGGGAACCTATATAGTATAGAGACGCAATAACCAGTCCAGATATCTTGACAAGGGCTCAGTCACTGACCCAACCCCCGACACGATAGGACGCCCAGGGGGGTGGGTCAGTGACTTATGCACCTTCGGGAGAAAATACCACGCAGGTTTTTTGGGAAAGGGAGGGACTAATTTATCAATGGTATTGCCACGGAGAACACATAATAGAAACCACCCAAAAATTACCCCATTCTAGAAACTACACCCCTCAAGGTATTCAAAACTGATTTTACAAACGTCATTAACCCTTTAGGTTTTCCACAAGAGTTAATGGCAAATGGAGATAAAATTTCAGAATTTCGATTTTTTCGAAAAATTTTCCGTTTGAATCCATTTTTCCAGTAACAAAGCAAGGGTTAACAGCCAAACAAAACTCAATTTTTATTGCCCGATTCTGTAGTTTTCAGAAACACCTATATGTGGTCGTGAACTGCTGTATGGCCAAACTGCAGGCGCAGAAGGAAAGGAGCGCCATATGGTTTTTGGAAGGCAGATTTTGCTGGACTGGATTTTTGACACCATGTCCCATTTCGAAGCCCCGAGATCAGGGCAATAAATATTGAGTTTTGCTTGGCTGTTAACCCTTGCTTTGTTACTGCAAAAATGGATTAAAATGGAAAATTTGCAAAAATAGCTGTTTTGGGACTGTTTTTATTTTTTGTTATTTACATAGTTGAACTGACAGGTTAGATTGTGTGCTATTTCTATAGAGCAGGTTGTTACGGACGCGACAATACCAAATATGACTACTTTTTGGGGTTTTTGTTTCAGTTTTACATAATAAAGCCTTTTGAAAATAATTTTTTTAGTGTCTCCACATTCTGAAAGCCATAGTTTTATTTTATTTTTGGGCGACTGTGTTATGTAGGGGCTCATTTTTGTGGGATGAGATGGCGGTTTGATTGGCACCATCTTGGGGTGCATATGACATTTTGGTCGCTTGCTATGACACTTTTGTGATGTAAGGTGACAAAAATGGCTCTTGACACCGTATTTTTTATTTTTTTGCTGTGTTCAGCTGAGGGGTTAGGTCATGTGTTATTTATATAGATCAGGTTGTGACGGACGCGCGATACATAATATGTATACTTTTTATTTATTTATATAAGTTTTACACAATAATATAATTTTTAAAACAAAAAAAAATCATGTTTTAGTGTCTCCATAGTTTGAGAGCCATATATATATTTTTTTTGGGCGATTGTCCTATGTAGGGGCTCATTTTTGCGGGATGAGATGGCGGTTTGATTGGCACCATCTTGGGGTGCATATGACTTTTGATCGCTTACTATTACACTTTTTGTGATGTAAGGTGACAAAAAATGGCTTGTTTGACAACGTTTTATTTTTTATGTTTACGGCGCTCATCTGAGGGGTTAGGTCATGTTATATTTTATAGAGCAGGTCCTCACGGACGCGGCGATACATAATATGTATACCTTTTTTATTTATTTTGGTTTTACACAATAATATCCTTTTGAATGAAAAAAACATGTTTTAGTATCTCCATAGTCTGAGAGCCATATATTTTTCAGTTTTAGGCAATTGTCTCAGGTTGGGTATCATTTTGCGGGATGAGGTGACGGTTAGATTGGCACTATTTGGGGGTCATATGACTTTTTGATCGCTTGCTATTACACTTTTTGTGATGTAAGGTGGCAAAAAATGGCTTTTTGACAAAGTTTTTATTATTTTTTTACAGTGTTTACTTGAGGGGTTAGGTCATGTGATATTTTTATAGAGCAGATTCTTACGGACGTGTGAGATACCAAATATGTCTACTTTTTAATTTTTTTTACATTTAACACTAAAAGCATTTTTGAAACAAAAAAATCATGTTTTAGTCTGAGAGGCATAATTTTCTTTATTTTTGGCCAATTGTTTTAGGTAGGGGCTCGTTTTTTGCGGGATGAGATGGCGGTTTGATTGGTACTAATTTGGGAGGCAAACGCCTTTTTGATACACTTTGTATTACACTTCTAGTGATGTAATGTGCCAAAAATGGCTTATTTACACCATTTTTGTGTTTTTTTTTATGGCGTTCACCTGAGGAGTTCAGTCATGTGATATTTTTATAGAGCAGGTTTTTACTGGACGCGGCGATACCTAATATGTGTAGTGTATTTTATTTTTTTAATTTTTATTCAGTGTTATGTGTTTTTCATTTTACTTTTTATTTTTAAACCCAGACCCACTTGGTTCTGAAAGATCCAGTGGATCTGGTGTCTGTATAATACAGTACAGTACACTATATAGTGCACTGCTACTGTATTTTATACTTTAGAAAGTCTGAATAGACCTTTAGCAGGTCTATTCAGACTTTCAGCACCATGGAGAGCAGGACGGCTTCTGAGCGTCCTGTCTCCATGGCAACCATCACCCGCTGCCATAACTGGGCGAGGGGTGATGGATGGGGAGGGAGTGGAGCACCCTCCCTCTGCGATCCCATCCTGTTGGGGGCTGCAAGGCACAGCAGCCCCCGATGGGAAGAGGGAGGGAGCGCTCCTCTCCTGTTAACCCCTTCCATACCACGGTCGTACGGACGGTGCGAAAGGGTTAAACGGCTGGCATCTGCAGCACAGATGCCAGCCGTTTCTATCAGAGTGTCAGCAATGTGCTGGACACTCTGATAGAACCACTAGACACCAGGGATAGATTACAGGGGAGGCGGGCGGGGATCGCAGTCGCGATCCCGCCCGCGCACCGCTCCGCCTCCCGCCCGCCTCCCGCCGCCCGCAGCCACCCCCTGCACCCCGCAGCCACAATATGATTGGGGGCTGCAGGGGGTTAAAAAACAGTTTGGGGCAGTACCCTTCTGATCCCCGCGGTCATAGACCGCAGGGATCAGAGATCGCATAGAGCGCTGCAAACCGCGGGTCTGAATTGACCTGCGGTTTGCAGCGATCGCTTCATATGGGGGTCACAGGACCCCCTGGGCATTGTAACAAGGTACCTGCTGAATGATTTCAGCAGGTATCTTGTTCCGATCACTGCCAGCTGAGCAGGCAGTGATCGGAACAGCTCATGGCGTATCGGTACGCCATGTGTCACTTAAGGACTCGGGGAAACATGCCGTGCACGTGCACGTCATGTGTCGCAAAGGGTTAAAGAACATGCTTTTTTCGGTAGTTTTGCAAGGTGATAATCAGCCAAATTTTTCTAATATTATTTTATATT
>JAKVIS010004757.1:0-13260 GCA_033119425.1 Bufotes viridis
CATTGACATTATAGATAATAATAACTTACCTTTTCAACACACTGATTGATAGGAATCACCCAATGTTCCTTTTTGGTTGAAGATGAATTAGCTTCAATTGATATGGTCTTCACCTATAGGATCCGTCCATCTTATGGACTGGGCCCCAGGTACTTAAACATATCAATAATACGATCTGCATATGGTCTTCACCTATAGGACCCATCCATCTTATGGACTAGGCCCTAGGTCTAAAGATATCTCTAACAAGATATGATCTTCACCTATTGGACCCATCCTTTTTGTGGAATTGGGCCCTAGGAACTTAATCATATCTCTTACAAGATGTTGATGTAGTCTTTGCCTTTTGAATCCATGCTTCTTATGGATAAGACTCCTTGTACTCAAGCACTTCTCTTTTTCTTGTGAAAGAACATCTGGAGGCACATACTCTCTGTTACAATAAAAACAACGCATAAACCTAGAGCACATAATCATATCAACTTTGGGCAAATTTTGGAAGAACACAGCTTTGCCAAAGCCCTAGTTCGAACCTTGACTCTGCTATGTATTGAATTTTATGTAAAATAATGCTTTTTACGAAGCTTTCCCTAAATTATTAAAAAATTGGTTAAAGGGCACCAATTTAATAAAAATGCAGCCTCCTCCATAACCCCTTAGCTGCCCTTACCATCTCCAATGAAGGTGCGTTTTCCACCATCCGAGGTAGAAATAAGCTTTTACCAATTTGCTAATAATTTAGACAAAGTAACAGAAAGAAATAACATGAAGAAATAGCACAAAGCCCTACAAACTATACATTACTGGACTTTATCATTGACATTATAGATAATAATAACTTACCTTTTCAACACACTGATTGATAGGAATCACCCAATGTTCCTTTTTGGTTGAAGATGAATTAGCTTCAATTGATATGGTCTTCACCTATAGGATCCGTCCATCTTATGGACTGGGCCCCAGGTACTTAAACATATCAATAATACGATCTGCATATGGTCTTCACCTATAGGACCCATCCATCTTATGGACTAGGCCCTAGGTCTAAAGATATCTCTAACAAGATATGATCTTCACCTATTGGACCCATCCTTTTGTGGAATTGGGCCCTAGGAACTTAATCATATCTCTTACAAGATGTTGATGTAGTCTTTGCCTTTTGAATCCATGCTTCTTATGGATAAGACTCCTTGTACTCAAGCACTTCTCTTTTTCTTGTGAAAGAACATCTGGAGGCACATACTCTCTGTTACAATAAAAACAACGCATAAACCTAGAGCACAGTAATCATATCAACTTTGGGCAAATTTTGGAAGAACACAGCTTTGCCAAAGCCCTAGTTCGAACCTTGACTCTGCTATGTATTGAATTTTATGTAAAATAATGCTTTTACTGAAGCTTTCCCTAAATTATTAAAAAATTGGTTAAAGGGCACCAATTTAATAAAAATGCAGCCTCCTCCATAACCCCTTAGCTGCCCTTACCATCTCCAATGAAGGTGCGTTTTCCACCATCCGAGGTAGAAATAAGCTTTTACCAATTTGCTAATAATTTAGACAAAGTAACAGAAAGAAATAACATGAAGAAATAGCACAAAGCCCTACAAACTATACATTACTGGACTTTATCATTGACATTATAGATAATAATAACTTACCTTTTCAACACACTGATTGATAGGAATCACCCAATGTTCCTTTTTGGTTGAAGATGAATTAGCTTCAATTGATATGGTCTTCACCTATAGGATCCGTCCATCTTATGGACTGGGCCCCAGGTACTTAAACATATCAATAATACGATCTGCATATGGTCTTCACCTATAGGACCCATCCATCTTATGGACTAGGCCCTAGGTCTAAAGATATCTCTAACAAGATATGATCTTCACCTATTGGACCCATCCTTTTGTGGAATTGGGCCCTAGGAACTTAATCATATCTCTTACAAGATGTTGATGATAGTCTTTGCCTTTTGAATCCATGCTTCTTATGGATAAGACTCCTTGTACTCAAGCACTTCTCTTTTTCTTGTGAAAGAACATCTGGAGGCACATACTCTCTGTTACAATAAAAACAACGCATAAACCTAGAGCACATAATCATATCAACTTTGGGCAAATTTTGGAAGAACACAGCTTTGCCAAAGCCCTAGTTCCGAACCTTGACTCTGCTATGTATTGAATTTTATGTAAAATAATGCTTTTTACGAAGCTTTCCCTAAATTATTAAAAAATTGGTTAAAGGGCACCAATTTAATAAAAAATGCAGCCTCCTCCATAACCCCTTAGCTGCCCTTACCATCTCCAATGAAGGTGCGTTTTCCACCATCCGAGGTAGAAATAAGCTTTTACCAATTTGCTAATAATTTAGACAAAGTAACAGAAAGAAATAACATGAAGAAATAGCACAAAGCCCTACAAACTATACATTACTGGACTTTATCATTGACATTATAGATAATAATAACTTACCTTTTCAACACACTGATTGATAGGAATCACCCAATGTTCCTTTTTGGTTGAAGATGAATTAGCTTCAATTGATATGGTCTTCACCTATAGGATCCGTCCATCTTATGGACTGGGCCCCAGGTACTTAAACATATCAATAATACGATCTGCATATGGTCTTCACCTATAGGACCCATCCATCTTATGGACTAGGCCCTAGGTCTAAAGATATCTCTAACAAGATATGATCTTCACCTATTGGACCCATCCTTTTGTGGAATTGGGCCCTAGGAACTTAATCATATCTCTTACAAGATGTTGATGTAGTCTTTGCCTTTTGAATCCATGCTTCTTATGGATAAGACTCCTTGTACTCAAGCACTTCTCTTTTTCTTGTGAAAGAACATCTGGAGGCACATACTCTCTGTTACAATAAAAACAACACATAACCCTAAAGCACAGTAATCATATCAACTTTGGGCAAATTTTGGAAGAACACAGCTTTGCCAAAGCCCTAGTTCGAACCTTGACTCTGCTATGTATTGAATTTTATGTAAAATAATGCTTTTACGAAGCTTTCCCTAAATTATTAACAAATTGGTTAAAGGGCACCAATTTAATGAAAAATGCAGCCTCCTCCATAACCCTTTAGCTGCCCTTACCATCTCCAATGAAGGTGAGTTTTCCACCATCCGAGGTAGAAATAAGCTTTTACCAATTTGTTAATAATTTAGACAAAGTAACAGAAAGAAATAACATGAAGAAATAGCACAAATCCCTACAAACTATACATTACTGGACTTTATCATTGACATTCTAGATAATAATAACTTACAGTACATTTTCAACACACTGATTGATAGGAATCACCCAATGTTCCTTTTTGGTTGAAGATGAATTAGCTTAAATTGATATGGTCTTCGCCTATAGGATCCGTCCATCTTATGGACTGGGCCCCAGGTACTTAAACATATCAATAATACGATCTGCATATGGTCTTGACCTATAGGACCCATCCATCTTATGGACTAGGCCCTAGGTCTTAAAGATATCTCTAACAAGATGTGATCTTCACCTATTGGACCCATCCTTTTGTGGAATTGGGCCCTAGGAACTTAATCATATCTCTTACAAGATGTTGATGAAGTCTTTGCCTTTTGAATCCATGCTTCTTATGGATAAGACTCCTTGTACTCAAGCACTTCTCTTTTTCTTGTGAAAGAACATCTGGAGGCACATACTCTCTGTTACAATAAAAACAACGCATAAACCTAGAGCACATAATCATATCAACTTTGGGCAAATTTTGGAAGAACACAGCTTTGCCAAAGCCCTAGTTCGAACCTTGACTCTGCTATGTATTGAATTTTATGTAAAATAATGCTTTTTACGAAGCTTTCCCTAAATTATTAAAAAATTGGTTAAAGGGCACCAATTTAATAAAAAATGCAGCCTCCTCCATAACCCCTTAGCTGCCCTTACCATCTCCAATGAAGGTGCGTTTTCCACCATCCGAGGTAGAAATAAGCTTTTACCAATTTGCTAATAATTTAGACAAAGTAACAGAAAGAAATAACATGAAGAAATAGCACAAAGCCCTACAAACTATACATTACTGGACTTTATCATTGACATTATAGATAATAATAACTTACCTTTTCAACACACTGATTGATAGGAATCACCCAATGTTCCTTTTTGGTTGAAGATGAATTAGCTTCAATTGATATGGTCTTCACCTATAGGATCCGTCCATCTTATGGACTGGGCCCCAGGTACTTAAACATATCAATAATACGATCTGCATATGGTCTTCACCTATAGGACCCATCCATCTTATGGACTAGGCCCTAGGTCTAAAAGATATCTCTAACAAGATATGATCTTCACCTATTGGACCCATCCTTTTGTGGAATTGGGCCCTAGGAACTTAATCATATCTCTTACAAGATGTTGATGTAGTCTTTGCCTTTTGAATCCATGCTTCTTATGGATAAGACTCCTTGTACTCAAGCACTTCTCTTTTTCTTGTGAAAGAACATCTGGAGGCACATACTCTCTGTTACAATAAAAACAACACATAACCCTAAAGCACAGTAATCATATCAACTTTGGGCAAATTTTGGAAGAACACAGCTTTGCCAAAGCCCTAGTTCGAACCTTGACTCTGCTATGTATTGAATTTTATGTAAAATAATGCTTTTACTGAAGCTTTCCCTAAATTATTAAAAAATTGGTTAAAGGGCACCAATTTAATAAAAAATGCAGCCTCCTCCATAACCCCTTAGCTGCCCTTACCATCTCCAATGAAGGTGCGTTTTCCACCATCCGAGGTAGAAATAAGCTTTTACCAATTTGCTAATAATTTAGACAAAGTAACAGAAAGAAATAACATGAAGAAATAGCACAAAGCCCTACAAACTATACATTACTGGACTTTATCATTGACATTATAGATAATAATAACTTACCTTTTCAACACACTGATTGATAGGAATCACCCAATGTTCCTTTTTGGTTGAAGATGAATTAGCTTCAATTGATATGGTCTTCACCTATAGGATCCGTCCATCTTATGGACTGGGCCCCAGGTACTTAAACATATCAATAATACGATCTGCATATGGTCTTCACCTATAGGACCCATCCATCTTATGGACTAGGCCCTAGGTCTAAAAGATATCTCTAACAAGATATGATCTTCACCTATTGGACCCATCCTTTTGTGGAATTGGGCCCTAGGAACTTAATCATATCTCTTACAAGATGTTGATGTAGTCTTTGCCTTTTGAATCCATGCTTCTTATGGATAAGACTCCTTGTACTCAAGCACTTCTCTTTTTCTTGTGAAAGAACATCTGGAGGCACATACTCTCTGTTACAATAAAAACAACGCATAAACCTAGAGCACATAATCATATCAACTTTGGGCAAATTTTGGAAGAACACAGCTTTGCCAAAGCCCTAGTTCGAACCTTGACTCTGCTATGTATTGAATTTTATGTAAAATAATGCTTTTACTGAAGCTTTCCCTAAATTATTAAAAAATTGGTTAAAGGGCACCAATTTAATAAAAAATGCAGCCTCCTCCATAACCCCTTAGCTGCCCTTACCATCTCCAATGAAGGTGCGTTTTCCACCATCCGAGGTAGAAATAAGCTTTTACCAATTTGCTAATAATTTAGACAAAGTAACAGAAAGAAATAACATGAAGAAATAGCACAAAGCCCTACAAACTATACATTACTGGACTTTATCATTGACATTATAGATAATAATAACTTACCTTTTCAACACACTGATTGATAGGAATCACCCAATGTTCCTTTTTGGTTGAAGATGAATTAGCTTCAATTGATATGGTCTTCACCTATAGGATCCGTCCATCTTATGGACTGGGCCCCAGGTACTTAAACATATCAATAATACGATCTGCATATGGTCTTCACCTATAGGACCCATCCATCTTATGGACTAGGCCCTAGGTCTAAAAGATATCTCTAACAAGATATGATCTTCACCTATTGGACCCATCCTTTTGTGGAATTGGGCCCTAGGAACTTAATCATATCTCTTACAAGATGTTGATGTAGTCTTTGCCTTTTGAATCCATGCTTCTTATGGATAAGACTCCTTGTACTCAAGCACTTCTCTTTTTCTTGTGAAAGAACATCTGGAGGCACATACTCTCTGTTACAATAAAAACAACGCATAAACCTAGAGCACATAATCATATCAACTTTGGGCAAATTTTGGAAGAACACAGCTTTGCCAAAGCCCTAGTTCGAACCTTGACTCTGCTATGTATTGAATTTTATGTAAAATAATGCTTTTTACTGAAGCTTTCCCTAAATTATTAAAAAATTGGTTAAAGGGCACCAATTTAATAAAAAATGCAGCCTCCTCCATAACCCCTTAGCTGCCCTTACCATCTCCAATGAAGGTGCGTTTTCCACCATCCGAGGTAGAAATAAGCTTTTACCAATTTGCTAATAATTTAGACAAAGTAACAGAAAGAAATAACATGAAGAAATAGCACAAAGCCCTACAAACTATACATTACTGGACTTTATCATTGACATTATAGATAATAATAACTTACCTTTTCAACACACTGATTGATAGGAATCACCCAATGTTCCTTTTTGGTTGAAGATGAATTAGCTTCAATTGATATGGTCTTCACCTATAGGATCCGTCCATCTTATGGACTGGGCCCCAGGTACTTAAACATATCAATAATACGATCTGCATATGGTCTTCACCTATAGGACCCATCCATCTTATGGACTAGGCCCTAGGTCTAAAAGATATCTCTAACAAGATATGATCTTCACCTATTGGACCCATCCTTTTGTGGAATTGGGCCCTAGGAACTTAATCATATCTCTTACAAGATGTTGATGTAGTCTTTGCCTTTTGAATCCATGCTTCTTATGGATAAGACTCCTTGTACTCAAGCACTTCTCTTTTTCTTGTGAAAGAACATCTGGAGGCACATACTCTCTGTTACAATAAAAACAACGCATAAACCTAGAGCACATAATCATATCAACTTTGGGCAAATTTTGGAAGAACACAGCTTTGCCAAAGCCCTAGTTCGAACCTTGACTCTGCTATGTATTGAATTTTATGTAAAATAATGCTTTTACTGAAGCTTTCCCTAAATTATTAAAAAATTGGTTAAAGGGCACCAATTTAATAAAAATGCAGCCTCCTCCATAACCCCTTAGCTGCCCTTACCATCTCCAATGAAGGTGCGTTTTCCACCATCCGAGGTAGAAATAAGCTTTTACCAATTTGCTAATAATTTAGACAAAGTAACAGAAAGAAATAACATGAAGAAATAGCACAAAGCCCTACAAACTATACATTACTGGACTTTATCATTGACATTATAGATAATAATAACTTACCTTTTCAACACACTGATTGATAGGAATCACCCAATGTTCCTTTTTGGTTGAAGATGAATTAGCTTCAATTGATATGGTCTTCACCTATAGGATCCGTCCATCTTATGGACTGGGCCCCAGGTACTTAAACATATCAATAATACGATCTGCATATGGTCTTCACCTATAGGACCCATCCATCTTATGGACTAGGCCCTAGGTCTAAAAGATATCTCTAACAAGATATGATCTTCACCTATTGGACCCATCCTTTTGTGGAATTGGGCCCTAGGAACTTAATCATATCTCTTACAAGATGTTGATGTAGTCTTTGCCTTTTGAATCCATGCTTCTTATGGATAAGACTCCTTGTACTCAAGCACTTCTCTTTTTCTTGTGAAAGAACATCTGGAGGCACATACTCTCTGTTACAATAAAAACAACGCATAAACCTAGAGCACATAATCATATCAACTTTGGGCAAATTTTGGAAGAACACAGCTTTGCCAAAGCCCTAGTTCGAACCTTGACTCTGCTATGTATTGAATTTTATGTAAAATAATGCTTTTTACGAAGCTTTCCCTAAATTATTAAAAAAATTGGTTAAAGGGCACCAATTTAATAAAAATGCAGCCTCCTCCATAACCCCTTAGCTGCCCTTACCATCTCCAATGAAGGTGCGTTTTCCACCATCCGAGGTAGAAATAAGCTTTTACCAATTTGCTAATAATTTAGACAAAGTAACAGAAAGAAATAACATTGAAGAAATAGCACAAAGCCCTACAAACTATACATTACTGGACTTTATCATTGACATTATAGATAATAATAACTTACCTTTTCAACACACTGATTGATAGGAATCACCCAATGTTCCTTTTTGGTTGAAGATGAATTAGCTTCAATTGATATGGTCTTCACCTATAGGATCCGTCCATCTTATGGACTGGGCCCCAGGTACTTAAACATATCAATAATACGATCTGCATATGGTCTTCACCTATAGGACCCATCCATCTTATGGACTAGGCCCTAGGTCTAAAAGATATCTCTAACAAGATATGATCTTCACCTATTGGACCCATCCTTTTTGTGGAATTGGGCCCTAGGAACTTAATCATATCTCTTACAAGATGTTGATGTAGTCTTTGCCTTTTGAATCCATGCTTCTTATGGATAAGACTCCTTGTACTCAAGCACTTCTCTTTTTCTTGTGAAAGAACATCTGGAGGCACATACTCTCTGTTACAATAAAAACAACACATAAACCTAGAGCACATAATCATATCAACTTTGGGCAAATTTTGGAAGAACACAGCTTTGCCAAAGCCCTAGTTCGAACCTTGACTCTGCTATGTATTGAATTTTATGTAAAATAATGCTTTTTACGAAGCTTTCCCTAAATTATTAAAAAAATTGGTTAAAGGGCACCAATTTAATAAAAATGCAGCCTCCTCCATAACCCCTTAGCTGCCCTTACCATCTCCAATGAAGGTGCGTTTTCCACCATCCGAGGTAGAAATAAGCTTTTACCAATTTGCTAATAATTTAGACAAAGTAACAGAAAGAAATAACATGAAGAAATAGCACAAAGCCCTACAAACTATACATTACTGGACTTTATCATTGACATTATAGATAATAATAACTTACCTTTTCAACACACTGATTGATAGGAATCACCCAATGTTCCTTTTTGGTTGAAGATGAATTAGCTTCAATTGATATGGTCTTCACCTATAGGATCCATCCATCTTATGGACTGGGCCCCAGGTACTTAAACATATCAATAATACGATCTGCATATGGTCTTCACCTATAGGACCCATCCATCTTATGGACTAGGCCCTAGGTCTTAAAGATATCTCTAACAAGATATGATCTTCACCTATTGGACCCATCCTTTTGTGGAATTGGGCCCTAGGAACTTAATCATATCTCTTACAAGATGTTGATGTAGTCTTTACCTTTTGAATCCATGCTTCTTATGGATAAGACTCCTTGTACTCAAGCACTTCTCTTTTTCATGTGAAAGAACATCTGGAGGTAGATACTCTCTGTTACAATAAAAACAACACATAACCCTAAAGCACAGTATCATATCAACATTGGGCAAATTTTGGAAGAACACAGCTTTGCCAAAGCCCTAGTTCCGAACCTTGACTCTGCTATGTATAGAATTTTATGTAAAATAATGCTTTTTACGAAGCTTTCCCTAAATTATTAAAAACATTGGTTAAAGGGCACCAATTTAATAAAAAAATGCAGCCTCCTCCAAAACCCCTTAGCTGCCCTTACCATCTCCAATGAAGGTGCGTTTTCCACCATCCGAGGTAGAAATAAGCTTTTACCAATTTGCTAATAATTTAGACAAAGTATCAGAAAGAAAAAACATGAAGAAATAGCACAAAGCCCTACAAACTATACATTACTGGACTTTATCATTGACATTATAGATAATAATTACTTACCTTTTCAACACACTGATTTATAGGAATCACCCTATGTTCCTTTTTGGTTGAAGATGAATTAGCTTCAATTGATATGGTCTTCACCCATAGTATCCATCCATCTTATGGACTGGGCCCCAGGTACTTAAACATATCAATAATACGATCTGCATATGGTCTTCACCTATAGGACCCATCCATCTTATGGACTAGGCCCTAGGTCTAAAAGATATCTCTAACAAGATATGATCTTCACCTATTGGACCCATCCTTTTGTGGAATTGGGCCCTAGGAACTTAATCATATCTCTTACAAGATGTTGATGTAGTCTTTACCTTTTGAATCCATGCTTCTTATGGATAAGACTCCTTGTACTCAAGTACTTCTCTTTTTCATGTGAAAGAACATCTGGAGGCACATACTCTCTGTTACAATAAAAACAACGCATAAACCTAGAGCACATAATCATATCAACTTTGGGCAAATTTTGGAAGAACACAACTTTGCCAAAGCCCTAGTTCCGAACCTTGACTCTGCTATGTATTGAATTTTATGTAAAATAATGCTTTTTATGAAGCTTTCCCTAAATTATTAAAAACATTGGTTAAAGGGCACCAATTTAATAAAAAAATGCAGCCTCCTCCATAACCCCTTAGCTGCCCTTACCATCTCCAATGAAGGTGCGTTTTCCACCATCCGAGGTTGAAATAAGCTTTTACCAATTTGCTAATAATTTAGACAAAGTAACAGAAAGAAAAAACATGAAGAAATAGCACAAAGCCCTACAAACTATACATTACTGGACTTTATCATTGACATTATAGATAATAATAACTTACCTTTTCAACACACTGATCGATAGTAGAGTTGAGCGAACACCTGAATGTTCGGGTTCGAGAGGTTCGGCCGAACTTCCGGAAAATGTCCAGGTTCGTGATCCGAACTCAACCCGAACTTCATCCCGAACCCGAACCCCATAGAAGTCAATGGGGACCCGAACTTTTGGGCACTAAAAAGCCTGTAAAAGACTCCCGGAAAGGGCTAGAGGGCTGCAAAAGGCAGCAAAATGTAGGCAAATCCCCTGCAAACAAATGTAGATAGGGAAATGATGAGTTAACATAAAATAAATACAAATTAACCTGTAAAAGACACCCAGAGGGATAATATACCGCAATAAACGCATTGCGATTACAACTTTGAGCTAACGATCACCATGGGAACGCCTCCTCCAGTAGAATGTGCTGTCGGATCTGAGAATTAAGTTGAAATCGCAATGCGATTCTTATATATTTGCTTAATCGCATTGCGATTTCAACTTAACATTGCTAAATAATTCCATCCATATCGTTAACTTACTGAGTCAGTAAGTTAGCGAATATGAATGGAATTATTGAATTAGCAATGCTAAGTTGAAGCGGCAATGCGATTAAGCAGATATATAATAATCGCATAATCGCGTTCGAATAGAACTTAAAGCTGTCACTTAGTCAGTTTTAGTATTGGTGTGCTGTAATAGAAGTTACATTCGATGCGCGAATATAACTTAGAGCAATACAGTCAACTTTACACTGTTAGTTTTATTATCGCGATAATACAACTATTCAAGAATCGGTATACGTGCGTCTGTACGTGTGTGCGTTACCTCGGATCGGATCGAGAGAGGCGAGTGGAGATTGGTGACTGTCCCAGCGATTATGGCGAAAAGTAATTTCTCTAAAGAAGAGCTGGATTTCTTAATAACTGTAAGTAATTGAACTTAGTTAGTGTGTAATGCAGTAATGTGATTTAAACTTATTAATGATTTTTATTAGCCAAGAAGCCTGCAGGCCTTCACTGATCTCATAACTGCCTTACACTGTCACATGTCCTACTGCTTGGTGACATAAACTCATCACAGGCTTTAGCAGACTGCACAACTACATGAGTGATTAGTGAAAGACACTGTTAAAGGGGTGGCAATGTTCAAGTCACTTTTAAAGGGATGACGATGTTCAAGTCACTTTTAAAGGGATGGCGATGTTCAAGTCACTTTTAAAGGGCGGCAATATTCAAGTCACTTTTAAAGGGATCGCAATGTTCAAGTCACTTTTAAAGGGATGGCGATGTTCAAGTGACTTTTAAAGGGCGGCAATATTCAAGTCACTTTTAAAGGGATCGCAATGTTCAAGTCACTTTTAAAGGGATGGCGATGTTCAAGTGACTTTTAAAGGGGCGGCAATATTCAAGTCACTTTTAAAGGGGCGGCAATGTTCAAGTCACTTTTAAAGGGATGGCGATGTTCAAGTCAGTTTTAAAGGGATGGCGATGTTCAAGTCACTTTTAAAGGGGCTGCAGTGTTCAAGTCACTTTTAAAGGGCGGCAATGTTCAAGTCACTTTTAAAGGGATGGCGAGTTGGCGATGTTCAAGTCAGTTTTAAAGGGATGGCGATGTTCAAGTCACTTTTAAAGGGGCTGCAGTGTTCAAGTCACTTTTAAAGGGCGGCAATGTTCAAGTCACTTTTAAAGGGATGGCGAGTGGCGATGTTCAAGTCAGTTTTAAAGGGATGGCGATGTTCAAGTCACTTTTAAAGGGGCTGCAGTGTTCAAGTCACTTTTAAAGGGCGGCAATGTTCAAGTCACTTTTAAAGGGATGGCGATGTTCTACTCTTTGACTGTTTTGATATTAAATGTTATTTTTGATGGTTCTTATGACTATGATAACTAATAATTGTATTTTAGAACTGTGGGATTACATGATTTAATTGTTATCTTGCAGGAAATGTTGGAGAAGGAGTACGACCGCAGAAGGTCAAGGGCGAAAAGCAGGCCATAGTGCGGAGAATTGCTTTCCATCTGTGGCAGAAGCATGGGTGCACTCATCGGAAGGATGCGATTCTAAAAAAGTGGTCAGATCTGAAGCGCCACAGGATGGATCTGATCACTAAGATCCGAGATAAATCTCTTCCAGGTACAATACTTATTTGCATAACTGAGCAGATAGATAACACAATATGTTGGTGAGAGAAATAAGTATTTTTAACCCTTTACAATAAATCACTTAGTACAGTGGTGTTGAACTGATGGGAAAGGGTGCTAAAAGTGGCAATATGAGACCTCTTTCTGGGCCACATATGTTTTTGACTTTACACAGTTGACTTTGGCCCCTGAAGCTTGTCCAAACTCCTCGCACGTCTGGACGAGTGTAGGCAACAAGCATTGATCAGGACAATTAGGCCACATGCCCAAATGAAGTCATAGACTCGAATCACTCTTGTTCCCTGGGAGTGGCCCAACACCCAATAGCAGCAGTGAGTTGAAGCTGAACTTAATCAACGATGCTCAAAGGCAGAGTGCAGGGGGTACCCACAGGGTCCTGGTCCGGCAGGTCAAGGCAGACACTGATGATACTACACTTGATCTAAGCCAAAAGGAGAAGAAAGATAGGTGTAGTTAATTATTATGCCATCCAGACACTACCATAGAT
>JAKVIS010004758.1:0-13327 GCA_033119425.1 Bufotes viridis
CTTTAGTTAGCTGTTCCACAAGAGTTATAGGCAAATGGAAATTAAACTTCCAGAATGCCTATTTTTGTTACCCTTGCCTCAAAAAAAGTGTAATATAGAGCAACCAAAAATCATATTTACCCTAAAATAATACAAATAAAACTGCCACCTTATCCCGTAGTTTCCAAAATGGGGTCACTTTTATGGAGTTTCTACTGTAGGGGTGCATCAGTGGGGCTTCAAATGGGACATGGTGTCAAAAACAGTCCAGCAAAATCTGCCTTCCAAAAACCATATGGCGTTCCCTTCCTTCTGCGCCCTGCCATTTGGCCATACAGCAGTTTACGACCACATATGGCATGTTTCTGCAAACTAGAGAATCAGGGAAGTAAATATTGAGTTTTGTTTGGCTGTTAACCCTTGCTTTGTTACTGGAAAAATGGATTAAAATGGAAAATTTGCAAAAAAAATTGCTGTTTTGTTATTTACATCGTTGAACTGACAGGTTAGATTGTGTACTTCTATAGAGCAGGTTGTTACGGACGCGACAATACCAAATATGACTACTTTTTGGGTTTTCTTGTTTCTTGTTTTTCTTGTTGTTTTTCATAACAAAGCATTTGAGAAAAATAATTTTTTAGCGTCTCCACATTCTGAAAGCAATATTTTGAATTTTTATTTTTTGGGCGCCTGTCTTATGTAGGGGCTAATTTTTTGCGGGATTAGATGACGGTTTTATTGCCACTATCTTGGGGTGTATATGACATTTTGGTCGCTTGCTATTACACTTGATGTAAGATGACAAAAATGACTTTTGACATGGTATTTATATAATTTTTTTTTCTGTGTTCCCCTGAGGGGTTAGGCCATGTGATATTATTATAGAGCAGGTTTTTATGGACGCAGCGATACCAAATATGTATGCTTTCTTAAAAATGTATTTTACTTTAACCCCTTAAGGACTCAGCCCTATTTCACCTAAAGGACTTGGCCATTTTTTGCAAATCTGACCACTGTCACTTTATGTGGTGATAACTTTAAAACGCTTTTTCTTATCCAGGCCATTCTGAGATTGTTTTTTCGTCACATATTGTACTTCATGACACTGGCAAAATTAAGTCGAAAAATTTTATTTTTATTTATAAAAAAATATCAAATTTACCAAAAATTTGGAAAAATTAGCAATTTTCCAAGTTTCAATTTCTCTACTTCTATAATACATAGTAATACCGCCCAAAAAAGTTATTGATTTACATTCCCCATATGTCTACTTCATGTATCGATCATTTTGGGAATGCCATTTTATTTTTTGGGGACGTTACAAGGCTTAGAAGTTTAGAAGCAAATCTTGAAATTTTTCAGAAATTTTCAAAAACCCACTTTTTAGGGACCAGTTCAGGTCTGAAGTCACTTTGTGAGGCTTACATAATAGAAACCATCCAAAAATGACCCCATTCTAGAAACTACACCCCTCAAGGTATTCAAAACGGATTTTACAAATATCATTAACCCTTTAGGTCAGGCATGTCCAAACTCTGGCCCTCCAGGTGTTGCAGAACTACAACTCCCATCATGCTCTTCTGTAGGTTGATAGCTGTAGGTTGTCCAGGAATGATGGGAGTTGTAGTTTTGCAACATCTGGCGGGCCGGAGTTTGGACATGCCTGCTTTAGGTTTTCCACAAGAGTTAATGGCAAATGGAGATAAAATTTCAGAATTTCGATTTTTTGGAAAATTTTCCGTTTGAATCCATTTTTTCCAGTAACAAAGCAAGGGTTAACAGCCAAACAAAACTCAATTTTTATTGCCCCGATTCTGTAGTTTTCAGAAACACCCCATATGTGGGCGTAAACTGCTGTATGGCCAAACAGCAGGGCACAGAAGTAAGGGAACGCCATATGGTTTTTGGAAGGCGGATTTTGCTGGACTGGATTTTTGACACCATGTCCCAGTTGAAGCCCCCAGATGCACCCCTAGAGTAGAATCTCCAAAAAGTGACTCCATCTAAGAAACTACACCCCTCAAGGTATTCAAAACTGATTTTACAAACTTTGTTAACCCTTTAGGTGTTCCACAAGAGTTATTGGCAAATGGAGATGAAATTTCAGAATTTCTATTTTTGTTACCTTGCCTCAAAAAAGTGTAATATAGAGCAACCAAAAATCATATTTACCCTAAAATAATACAAACAAAACTGCCACCTTATCCCGTACTTTCCAAAATGGGGTCACTTTTTTGGAGTTTCTACTGTAGGGGTGCATCAGGGGGCTTCAAATGGGACATGGTGTCAAATAACCAGTCCAGCAAAATCTGCCTTCCAAAAACCATATGGCGTTCCCTTCCTTCTACGCCCTGCCGTTTGGCCATACAGCAGTTTACGACCACATATGGGGTGTTTCTGAAAACTAGAGAATCGGGGCAATATATATTGAGTTTTGTTTGGCTGTTAACCCTTGTTTCTTTACTGGAAAAATTGATCAAAATGGAAAATTTGCAAAAAAATAGCTATTTTTGGACCGTTTTTATTTTTTGTTATTTACATCGTTGAACTGACAGGTTAGATTGTGTGCTATTTCTATAGAGCAGGTTGCTACGGACGCGGCAATACCAAATATGGCTACTTTTTGGGGGGTTTTGTTTCAGTTTTACATAATACAGCATTTTTGAAAAAAATGATTTTTTTAGTGTCTTCACATTCTGAAAGCCATATATTTTTTTATTTTTTGGGCGACTGTCTTATGTAGGGGCTCATTTTTGCTGAGGATGAGATGGCGGTTTGATTGGAACTATCTTGGGGTGCATATGACATTTTGGTCGCCTGCTATTACACTTTTGTGATGTAAGGTGACAAAAATGGCTCTTGACACCAGATATTTTTTTATTTTTTTTGTGTTCACCTGAGGGTTTTGGTCATGTGCTATTTTTATAGAGCAGGTTGCGACGGACGCGCCGATACCAAATATGTATACTTTTTATTTATTTATTTAAGTTTTACACAATATTATCATTTTTTAAAACAAAACAAATCATGTTTTAGTGTCTCCATAGTCTGAGAGCCCTATTTTTTTTTTTTTGGGGTGATTGTCCTATGTGGGGTATCATTTTTGCGTGGATGAGATTACGGTTTGATTGGCACTATTTTTGGGTGCATATAACTTTTGATCGCTTGCTATTACAGTTTTTGAGATGTGAGGTGACAAAAATGTTTTTTTTACATTGTTCTTATTTTATTTTTTTAACAGTATTTACCTGAGGGGTTAGATAATGTGATATTTTTATAGAGCAGGTTTTTACGGACGCGGCGATACATAATATGTATACTTTTTATTTATTTATTTTACTTTAACACAATAATAGCATTTTAGAAAAAAAATAATTATGTTTTAGTGTCTCCATAGTCTGAGAGCCATATTTTTTTATTTTTTGGGCGATTGTCCTATATAAGGACTCATTTTTTGCGGGATGAGATGGCGGTTTTATTGGTACTATTTTGGGAGGCATACGCCTTTTGATCACTTGGTATTACACTTTTTGTGATGCAAGGTGACAAAAATGGCTTTTACACCATTTTTGGTGTTTTTTTACGGTATTTGCGTGAGGGGTTAGGTCACGTGATATTTTTATAGAGGAGATTTTTACGGACGCGGCGATACCTAATATGTGTAGTTTATTTGTTTTTTTAATTTTTATTCAGTGATATGTATTTTCTTTTTATTTTTCACTTTTTGACATTTTTGACCCAGACCCACTTGGTTCTTGTAGATCCAGTGGATCTGGTGTCTATATAATACAGAACAGTACACTATATAGTGTACTGCACTGTATTTTTACTTTTCACAGTCTGGTCAGACTTCTGCCTTTAGCAGAAGTCTGACCAGAACTACTACCATGGCAAGCAGGGCGCTTCTGAAAGCGTCCTGCTGCCATGGTAATCATCACCCGCTGCCATTACAGAGCAGCGGGTGATGGAAGAGAAGGTGAGCTCCCTCCCTCTACTATCCTATCCCGTCGGGGGCTGCAAGGTACGGCATCCCCCGATGGGAGAAGGAGGAGCTCCCTCCATGTTAGCACCTTCTATACTGCGGTCCGTACGGATCGCGGTATAGAAGGGTTAAACTGCTGACATCTGCAGCACAGATGTCAGCAGTTTATAGCAGGGGTCAGCAATGTGCTGACCCCATGCTATACCCACTAGACACCAGGGTAATGGATTGAAAGGAGGCGGGCGGGGGATCGCAATTGCGATCCCGCCTGCCTCACCGCACGCCGCCCACCCGCAGCACCGCCCGCAATCCCCCCCCCCCTGCACCGCCCGGGGGGACACTAAGATGGCGGGGTGCAGGGGGGGTGTTAAAATTTACACTTAGGGGCATATTTTAGTCTCTGATCCCCGCGGTCACAGACCGCGGGGATCAGAGACCACAGATAGCGCACAGGACCCCCCTCGGCATTGTCACAGGATGCCTGCTGAATGATTTCAGCAGGCATCCTGTTCCGATCACCACCCGCAGCGCTGCGGTGATCGGAACTTCTCAGGGCGTACATGAAAAAAAAATAATGTTTTAGTGCCATATTTTTCTATTTTTTTGGGCGATTGTCCTATGTAGGGGCTCATTTTTTGCGGGATGAGATGGCTGTTTTACTTTTGTGCCTTTAGCACAAGTCTGCTTAGGCTTTCAGTACCATAGAGAGCAGGATGCTTCTGAAAGCGTCCTGCTGCCACGGTAACCATCACCCGCTGCCAGAACTGAGCAGGGGCTCCGTCCCTCTGTCGGGGGCTGCAAAGGCTCCGTACGGACCGCGGCATGGAAGGAGTTAAAACTGCTGACATCTGCAGCTCAGATGTCAGCAGTTTTTTAACAAAGTGTCAGCAATGTGCTGACACTTTGCTAAAACCACTATACCGCCAACGATTACTAAACCGCCCGCCTCCCGCACCGCCTCTCGCCGCCCGCAACCACCCCCCCCTGCACCCCCGCAGTCACAATATAATTGGGGGCTGCAGGGGGGGTTAAAATTTAACACTTTGGGGGCATTTACTTCGGGGTCACAGACAGCGGGGATCAGAGATCGCACAAAGCGCTGCAAACCGCAGGTCACAGGACCCCCCAGGGCATTGTAACAAGGTACTTGCTGAATGATTTCAGCAGGTACCTTGTTCCGATCACTGCCGGCTGAGCAGCAGTGATCGGAACTACTCATGACGTACCGGTACGTCATGGGTCCTTAAGGACTCGGGAATCATGACATACTGGTATGTCATAAGTCCTTAAGGGGTTAAAGACCCAGCCAGCAAACACGAATTTAGACAGCCAATGATGAATCTTGAGTTATCTGCACTGTTTGGCCTGATGGGGAATCTTGGAGCCATTAAAGCAGGACAGGTTAACTCATTACTGTGGGCATTGTTTGTGTCACTATTTTTTGCAAAACAAACACAGAACCAGAGATAGGTGCACACTGCCGTCACAATAAAACCTCACACTGATGTTAAAAATTGAGAGGTTAGTTCGACATATCCTACTAGGAGGACATATCTTAAGCCTCAGGCACCAGCGTCAAGGTCTCTCAAGTAGCCCAAGGGCCCTAACACTCACCTACCTGCGCCATATGGGCGATATCAGGGGCCAGTGGGCAATTACAGGAGCATTAGGACGACTCACAAACATCTCCTCTGTTACCTCCAGCATGTAGCCATGCTTGCAATGGGAGGTGGGAGGTGTCTATGAGCCCTACCCAAGACTGACTGATATAGCCCAAAGCCTAGCAGGTGCACCCAAATGTGACCTGAAGATGGGAAACAGGCACATTTAAATTGGAGTTTATACACCTCCGTACATATATCTATATATAAACCATCAAAAAATGTGGTGATAAGAAAGCAGGATGCGCTCATACCCATATGCAGTTGTGCATTTCTATAGGGGAGCACATCCTGCACTTGTAGTCCGTTGCTAATGGCAATCACCAGCAAAAAATGCATACAATGGATGATGCCAGCAACGGACTACAAGTACCACAATGGACATCCTACATAAGATGAAAGTGTGTGGTTTTAGTGTGGTTTAGTGTGACGGCAGTGTGCACCTATCTCTGGTTCTGTGTTTGTTTTGAATTGACATCCTACATAAAATTTCATCTTATGTAGGATGTCCATTGTGGTACTTGTAGTCCGTTGCTGGCATCATCCATTGTATGCATTTTTTGCTGGTGATTGCCATTAGCAACGGACTACAAGTGCAGGATGTGCTCCCCTATAGAAATGCACAACTGCATATGGGTATGAGCGCATCCTGCTTTCTTATCACCACATTTTTTGATGGTTTATATATAGATATATGTACGGAGGTGTATAAACTCCAATTTAAATGTGCCTGTTTTTCATCTTCAGGTCACATTTGGGTGCACCTGCTAGGCTTTGGGCTATATCAGTCAGTTTTGGGTGGGGCTCATAGACACCTCCCACCTCCCATTGCAAGCATGGCCACATGCTGGAGGTAACAGAGGAGATGTTTGTGAGTCGTCCTAATGCTCCTGTAATTGCCCACTGGCCCCTGATATCGCCCATGTGGCGCAGGTAGGTGAGTGTTAGGGCCCTTGGGCTACTTGAGAGACCTTGACGCTGGTGCCCGAGGCTTAAGATATGTCCTCCTAGTAGGATATGTCGAACTAACCTCTCAATTTTTAACATCAGTGTGAGGGTTTAGTGTGACGGCAGTGTGCACCTATCTCTGGTTCTGTGTTTGTTTTGAAGTCTTGCCACATCCACATAAATTTCATCTTATGTAGGATGTCCATTGTGGTACTTGTAGTCCGTTGCTGGCATCATCCATTGTATGCATTTTTGCTGGTGATTGCCATTAGCAACGGACTACAAGTGCAGGATGTGCTCCCTATAGAAATGCACAACTGCATATGGGTATGAGCGCATCCTGCTTTCTTATCACCACATTTTTTGATGGTTTATATATAGATATATGTACGGAGGTGTATAAACTCCAATTTAAATGTGCCTGTTTCCCATCTTCAGGTCACATTTGGGTGCACCTGCTAGGCTTTGGGTTATATCAGTCAGTCTTGGGTAGGGCCCATAGACACCTCCCACCTCCCATTGCAAGCATGGCTACATGCTGGAGGTAACAGAGGAGATGTTTGTGAGTCGTCCTAATGCTCCTGTAATTGCCCACTGGCCCCTGATATCGCCCATATGGCGCAGGTAGGTGAGTGTTAGGGCCCTTGGGCTACTTGAGAGACCTTGACGCTGGTGCCCGAGGCTTAAGATATGTCCTCCTAGTAGGATATGTCGAACTAACCTCTCAATTTTTAACATCAGTGTGAGGGTTTAGTGTGACGGCAGTGTGCACCTATCTCTGGTTCTGTGTTTGTTTTGAATTCTTGCCACATCCACATAAATTTCATCTTATGTAGGATGTCCATTGTGGTACTTGTAGTCCGTTGCTGGCATCATCCATTGTATGCATTTTTTGCTGGTGATTGCCATTAGCAACGGACTACAAGTGCAGGATGTGCTCCCCTATAGAAATGCACAACTGCATATGGGTATGAGCGCATCCTGCTTTCTTATCACCACATTTTTTGATGGTTTATACACTATTTTTTGCACTGTTATACTTTATGTGAATTTTGTACTATTAAAATAAAAAAAAAAAAAAAAAAAAAAAAGACCCGGCCAGTGGTGTACTATTACGGCCGGGTGTGAAGGGATTAAAAATTAACTTCACAATAAGTCTCCCCCAGAGAATGCAGTGCATCTCAGAGAAAGTGGAAGCAGCTGCCAGGAGATGTTAAAATGCACGGTAAGGCTCCTAGCCGGCCCAGGGACACTGGCCCAGGGACACTGGTCATTTCAGACTCAATTTTCCCTGACAGCTGCTATAGGCTAAGGTAAAGGGCTACTGGAAACCAAAGCTTATTAAGCATGTCACCGGCCAGACTGAAGGATGACTTCATGTCTGCAGGCAGTGTCGGACTGGGGTACCCAGGGCCAACCAGTAAAATGCGCAATTGACATTCCCTGTCATTGTACAAAGTATGTACAGATCCAGCACAAAAAAAATAAAACTTAACTTTTATTAGACATGTTAAAAATGACATGGCTTCCATTTGCTTGCACATTTCGTGTGGATAGCTATGATTTAGTGCCATATGCACCAAATGCACAAGAGAAGGGAAGGCGTGCAGTTTTTAACACTTCTAGTAAAAGTTAAGTTTTATTTTTCTTGGTGCTGGATTTGTACATAGTTTGGTGCATTTGGGACAGTGCTGATTCTCTGGTACTCAGGGTTTGGGAAGGGGCATAGAGGTATTATTTAGTAACTGTAATGAGGTATTATTATTATTATCTGTGGTAGGGCTAAGCTATGTATACATGTATACATTTCAGATGCTTATGCAACATAATACTCCCTGTATTTGCCAATACCACACATGACGTTTGAGGAACCAAGTTCACACCCCTGAACCTAGCCGATTGATTTACATTTATTAATTCTACCACCGATAACAATTATTTTTACGCTGTCATTGACCTTCATTATGGCTGGCCAATTATCACTATGATTGCTCACAGTCTTAGTACACTTCTCAACATTAAAGTTGCAACACCAAGAAGGAATTACAAAAATCACAGGATTGATTAACATGTTAATGATATGCAATTGATAAAAAAATGGATACCAAGTATTTAAAACATTTGATTTATTCAGTGTAGGATATGAGCGCCATGTGCAGAAATACATACACTTACATGCCTTGGCATGCTATTAATTAATGGTTGTCTGAGGAATGTTCTGCCATGATGAATGCACGTGGTCATGCAAATAATCAAGATCTGCTGGTAGCTCTCTTCAATTGCCGACCAAGATGTGCTCAATGGGAAACAAGTCAGCAGACGCTGCAGGCCATAGTAGGATGTTTAGGCCATGCAGACTGTTAACGATAGCACAAGCAACAAGCGGCTTGGCATTGTCTTGTTGAAAAATGGCTCCTGGGACATTTTAGAGAAATGGCAGTGCCATTGTTTCCAGGACCAAATCAATGTAAAGTGGTACCATAATGTTAGTGGTACCATAAATGAAGTCTAAAGGGGTGTAGCTACCATACATTATGCCAACCAACACCATAATCCTGGGAGTAGTACCGGTGTGACGTTCCCTGGTGAAGGTCTCTTTATGGCGTCTCCAGACCAATCCCTGGCTATCATTGCATCCAAGACAAAAGAGAGACTCCATTCCAACCTCCATTTCCATCTTGCTGTGCACCATGATAGCCTGAGGTCAATATAAAAACTGTAGCTGGACGTCTGGATTATAGCTTAATGTCATGCAAAGTTGCAAATACCCTCTCATGCTTTGTGTAGACACTGTTTGCCACTCTAGATGATGTGACGTCCAATTTTACCTGCAGTGCAGAAAGGATCTCTACTCGCCATTCATCTCATCCGTTCATGCAAACGTATGCTTCTGAGAACCTCTTGCTGTCATTCCATTTCATTATTGTTCTCTGAACCAATGGGACACACATTGTTGAACAGTGCTAAACCAAGGTCTCCTAGTTTGAGGATTCTGTTCCTCTCAGTTTGTGACAAGTGGCAATAAGTAGCACATTGACAAACAGGAGGCCTTGCATCCCACAAGATTGTAACCGATTTTTGAGGCTTCTTGTGGCTTAAAATCTTTGCTTTCAATCTGGCTTTTATGCCACTCCCATATTTCACAATGCCTCTCCCACGTCACAGATTGGAGCCAGGTGCTTGAACATTTGATTATCTGCAGATACACCTGCTACTTCCTTGATTTGCATAACCTTACGGCTTGTCCTTCTTGCTGTTGCAATTTCAATGTTGAGTGTATATTTTGTCATATGTGCAAGTAGCAATGCCACATAATGCAGTGTGCAAACAAGCCATACACTGAATAATGTATTAATGCTATACAGTATGCAAGTAATAATGCTGTACACTGTGAAAAAAGCCATATAATGCATATAATGAGCAAATGGAAGTGCCATACAATATGCAAGTAGTAATGTCATGGTGTATAAATAAAAAAACATCCCATTACACAAATAGCTGTGCTATTAAATATCTATTTAACACAGTGTACAAATAAATGTGCCAAAAAAAGCACAAATAACAGTGGCATACAGTATACTGTAGATAAAAGTATGCAAATACCAGTGCTATACACTAAACAAACTATATCGGTATATGTTGTATCAAGTAGCGGTGGCAAACATTGTGTAGAAAGGAATTCCAAATGGTATGCACATAAATAATAATGCTCAGTGTACTGGGTGCAAATAACACAGCCATATAGTGTGCAAATGATAGTGCTAGCCAAAACCAGGAGTATATCTAAAACAGGACTTACATTTCTTCTTATTTTGGATCCAATCCAGTGTTGGATGAAAGAATGCATTAAATAACTAGACATATATGCTGTTGTGAGGGATGAGAATCCATTTTGTATAAACATGTCCTCCATCTTGTGCATATGTGAAAAATTACTGAGCTAGCTGTAAAGGATGAGGGGTGGGTGGTTTCTGTGAATAAAACAAATGTTCTAGCTACAAGGCCAAGGTAAGCAGCTCCATCGCTGCCCTTATCAGAGTTTGATGTCCAAGAAAGTTATGTTTTGTTTTCTCAGTTTTGGGATGTACTGCTGAAGAATGTCAACTTTGAGATAAGATGGTGCAGAAACTTTTTAATTATTAGAATTCTGTTAGTATGGTGCGGAAGTATTGCCTTATATGAATAACCAATCAAATCACTAGTTTCGATTTCCACCCCCTTGGGGGTGTGCCAGATTTGTCTATGATTATCTGTAGTGTTATAAAGATGTATATTTGTGTGGAATAAATTAGAGAGAATTAGGGTTGAGCGAACCCGAACTGTATAGCTCGGGTTCGTACCGAATTTTGGGGTGTTCGGGACACGGACCCGAACCCGAACATTTCCTTAAAAGTTCGGGTTTGGTGTTCTGCGCTTTCTTGGTGCTTTTTAAAAGGCTGCACAGCAGCCAATCAACAAGCGTCATACTACTTGCTCCAAGAGGCCATCACAGCCATGCCTACTAATGGCATGGCCGTGATTGTCCAGAGCAGCATGTGACCCAGGCTCTATATAAACTTGAGTCACATAGCGCTGTACGTCACTCTGCTGTTGAAAGTGTAGGGAGAGGATGCTGTTGGACTTGTGATTTCAGGTAGAGAATAGGAGAGAATCTAACTCAGCGATCTACCTAGAAATAGTTGTGTGGGTGCAGGGCACTATCCTTTAACCCTGCCTTGAGCTCATTTACCAAAAAATACTAAATTTTAGAATTCTATTAGGTGGGTGGGGGCAGCCATTTTATGCATGCTCAGTGCACCAGCAGTGCATCTGAGCTTTTGGGACATTGCAAATCACAATTTTTTTGGGTCAAACTACAACATCTGTATTAGTCAATGTGCAATTTGAGCTAGAAATACACCCATCATTTTCTGGGGTTTGAAAAACACACTTTTTTTCTTCCAAAAACTTTTTTTTTCCAGATCTGCAAGTGTTAAATTCAAGTTTAATATATACAGCATTCATATTCTGTTAGCAAAAAAAGACTTTTTGGGCAATCTACAACATCTGTATTAGTCTGTGTGCAATTTAAGCTAGAAATACACCCATCATTTCCTGGGGTTTGAAAAACACACTTTTTTTTTTTTTTAAAAAAACAGTATTTTCCAGATCTGCAAGTGTTAAATTCAGGTTTAATATATACAGCATTCATATTCTGTTAGCAAAAAAAGACTTTTTTGGCAATCTACAACATCTGTTTTAGTCAGTGTGCAATTTAAGCTAGAAATACACCCATCATTTTCTGAGGTTTGAAAAACACACTTTTTTGAAAAAAAACACTATTTTCAGGCCTTGCAGCATCAGTACGTGTGAAATTACAGGCTTATATACTGCTGTCAAATTCAGTTGTTAAACAAACAGTCGTTTGGGCAGAAAAAATTTAGTTGGCAGCCTTTGATGCAGATGTCATTGTGAGATACACCCTTAGACACCTTTCACATCTGAGTTTTTGTCTTTTTTGTCGGCCTCTATTGCACTGTACCAGTTGCAAAATAATGATACTCGAGACTGATAATGTATAACCCCCTGATTGTTTTATTGGTTTATACACATGAAAATGAAAAACCTTCAATAAAAAAATTATGTTTGAATAAAAGACTGGGTGGAAGATGATGTGGAGAATGATGAATGATGTAGTTCGGAGGAAGAGGCGGTGGTAGCACAGAGCCACCAGCACAGCAGAAGAGGGAGCAGGGTGTAAAAGCGGAGCGGCCATCCTCTAGACAGTATGCCTCCTACTACCCACCGCAGCAAGGGACCGAGCACACCAAAGCCAGCTCCAAGCAGTTCCCTGGCATGGCAGTTCTTCAGAAAATGTGCTGACGACAAGACACGAGTGGTTCGCACGCTGTGCAATCAGAGACTGAAGCGAGGCATAAACGCTCTCATCCTGAGCACAACTGGCATGACCAGGCATTTAAGTGCAAAGCACGAGCTGCAGTGGAGTAGACACCTCAAAAACCAAGATAGGTCTGAGGCTCCTCCTGCTTCCTCTTCTGCTGCAGTCTAGACCTCTTCATCCACCTCTGAGTTATCTCCATAACAGCACACTGGGTAAATGCAGTGGCGGCTGGGCCTGAGGCGGATAGCAGTTTGGTGCATGTCCTTCCACCACCGAGGATTGCAGGGCGCTTCAGTTTGCCTCCTGTTGCTTCCTCCTACTCTGCTTCCTCATCCTCTACCAGCTCCTTATTCGTTCAGCGTAACACCTTCACCACCAACTTCAGCACAGCCCAGGGTAAACGACAGCAGGCAGTTTTAAAACTTATCTGTTTGGAGGACAAACCCCACACCGTGCAGGAGCTGTGGACGGGCCTTGAACAACAGACCGATGAGTGGTTTGTGCCAGTCAGCCTCAAGCCCGGCCTGGTGGTGTGCGATAATGGGTGAAATCTCGTAGCAGCTCTGGGACTAGCCGGTTTGACGCACATCCCTTGCTTGGCGCATGTGCTGAATTTGGTGGTGCAGAAATTCCTTAAAAACATTACATGTCAGAGCTGCTGCATAAAGTGCGGGCCGTCTGTGCGCGCTTTCGGCGTTCTCATCCTGCTGCTGCTCGCCTGTCAGCGCCGCAGCGTAACTTCGGCCTTCCCGCTCACCGCCTCATATGCAACGTGCCCACAAGGTGGAACTCCACCTTGCACATGCTGGCGAGCAGCAGCAGGCGATAGTGGAGTTTTAGCTGCAGCACGCACGGGTGAGTCGCTCGGCAGAACAA
>JAKVIS010004759.1:0-13328 GCA_033119425.1 Bufotes viridis
AAATAGCATGGCTGCAAAGCCGATCCGGGCCGGCTCTTACTGGGAGCAGCTAAAGAGTAGGGTGGGTGGCTGCTCCCCACGGTCCAGTCCATGTTTTGGGCTGGATATAAACGCAGCCAGCAGCTGTGTCTGGGGAGTGTGATTATCCTGGAGCTGCTAACAGGGCTGGGAGTTCTCTGTCCAGGAGGAAAGAGCTCAGCAAGGAGGTATTTTGTTCCTGGCTACCTGAAGCTGGATTCTCCTGCGGCTGGGCCGACAGCGTGGTGCGAACCTGCACCTACACCTCCCAGGTGACTGAACCTGTGTTGGACTGTTTTTGTTTGGCTACGTTATTTCCGTTGTGTGTGAACTGTCACCAAGAGACTGTTTTTCATTTTGTGTGCAAGTGTGAATAAAACACTGTTTGTTGCACAATCTGGACTCCTTGTTTTGCCTCTAAACTGCACCCGCACCGCTGTCTACCAGAGCGACTCCCCACACTATATAAAGTTTCACAGCCAACGCCTCTTCATAACTTCGGCAGATCCACTGCCAGCACGGAGCCTTATTAATGCCACCATCTAAAATTATGGTCTTAATAAAAGTGCCCCAATATTGTTTGGGATTGCTGCAAAATAGTATAATAATAATTAACTGGGCTAAAAAATCCTAACAAGAATATTTAGAGAATTCCTGGAATCAGACTCTCCAAGCAAGCCAGCATTCATCAGGGCCTGAGAATCATAATTAGACCATCAATTTCCTGAGTGCTCTTTCAAAAATTTGTCTTGTTGGTATAGAACCCAAGAATTCTTGAAAAGAGCTGCTTTCACCAATAGATGTGGGCAATCCTCCCCACTTCATTATCTCATACTGTATCAGCTTATCCTGCCCAGGCTAATGTTTGCTTGATTGACATCCAGTTTACTCTAGAACTTATATTAGTATGAGCACATTCATCATATTCTACACCCAACAAACATGAGCTACCAACTTGGCTGATACCTGTAGCAACGCGGTCATGTTCCAAGGGTCATATGGACACCAGAACATCTAGGCCTACCGAAACCAAACATACACCAGAAGACAAAACAGGATACTTTATTGAACAGGACATGAATAAACATGACAGTAAGACCTGGACTAACAGGCAAGGGTATAGTGGCAGATGGAACAAAACTGGACTAAGTGCACTGGTTTGACTTAGGGCCAAACCCAAAGGGCATAGTCTAAGTGAGCCCTGTTCTTCACAATTTCCCTGGTGGTTGGGATAGACTTTACCAAGGGCTCATCGGTTACACCTCCAGGATGGTCCTGGCGCACTTGGCCACTTACTTGCAAGCACCAGCTGTCCAGGCAAACACAAACAAGGACTGGAATGGCAAACGAAACTGAAACCCTAAGATACTAGAACACAGGACACTGTTCAGACCAGACATAACCAAGAACAAAGAAAGCACTGGCATAGAACTAGCCGATGTCGGACCCCATGTGAACACTGCTACATGGCAGTCCCAGTCAGAGCTGCACACAAAGACTAGGTCTAGACAAGGATACCAAACATAAAAAGGCTAAAGTGACATAGAGCAAGGTAACATCAATTTAGGAAGACATCATTTAGAGAGAAATAGCTACAAGGTGACATCAATGTTTTAAGAGGCAACCACACAGAAAGGGCAGACAGCAAAACCCTACGTCAGGTGCATAGATCCTGCACCCAGCAGCAAAGCTGGAGACAGACAAGACGTAGGCTCACAGGTATTAAATAGGGTACGGAGAGCATCTGACCACCTGGTAAACCATACCCAGACCAGGGAACATTAACCCCACATGAACCAAGAAAAACAACAATACAGAACATCCATATACACTGGCCGACTCCCATACACATAAGGCCACAGCCAGCATGCATCACACAGACCAGCACGGAGGAACTACACAGTGATATGGACACGGGGAGCATGCGTACACAAGTCAAAGTTCGCATACAGGAGGCGGCAAACTACACATAGCCCAAAGCAACTAGCTTACACAGGAAGAGCCAGTACGCCAGAGCGACTAAAACGAGTACACGTGGCAACCAGAGTCACAGTGAACTGCAACGTGACGCACACTTTTAATTCCTACTCTTCGGTGATCACAAGACCCTCCTAATAAAAATACAATGGATTATGAAGGTTGATCAACTTTATAGATTCAAGGAAATGCTACCCTGAGAAAATAACTCCAGACCTAAGTTTTTGGACATATTAAACTTATGACCCTCTTAGGGCTCATGCACATGAAAATATGTTTTGCGGTCTGCAAAACACGGATCCACAAAAAATACGGATGATGTCCGTGTGACATCCGTATTGCATCCGTTTTTTGTGGATCCATTGTAACAATGCCTATCCTTGTTTGCAAAACAGACAATAATATGACATGTTCTAACTTTTTTGCGGAACAGCCATGCGGACATATGGAAATGGATGCACACGGAGTAATTTCCATTTCTTTTTGGGACCCATTGAAGTGAATAGTTCCACATACAGGCTGCAAAAAAATCGAAATGTTCACAGAAAAAAAATATGTTCGTTCATTATAGAAATGACTATTAAGTTATCTAATTACGATCACTATTCACCACTTCTGTCTTATTGCAGATTTGCCACTTCTGTTGTTTTTCTTTTATGTTTTTATGTTAGAAACACAGTTTGATTTCTGTACGGATGCACAAATTAGTTGTACTATGTGGTATGAGACCTGCATGGCCTTATGTTACCAATACTCAGCTATTGAATGCACCTGTGACGTAAATTGTATAAAACACTAAAGATGCTTTTTACAAAAATCAGCATTAAAACAAGTAGCCTTTAATATTTGCTGGGGCTCGAATTTAATTTAGAAAAATATAGTATAGTAGCTCTAACTGTAGAAATAATGATCAGGGTTTTCTCTTTCTCATGTTCAGTGATTATTGAAGCAATGATAGAACAAGGATTTATTAATGTATGCAGGTGCTTGAATGGTTTTGATTAGTGTTGAGCGAACAGTTCGAGCATAGTTCGGGTTCGTACCGAATTTTGGGGTGTTCGGGACCCGGACCCAAACATTTTCAAAAAAGTTTGGGTTCGGGTCCATTGTTCGGCAATTTCTTCCCGCTTTCTGAAGGGCTGCACAGCAGCCAATCAGCTAGCGTTTTACTTCTTGCCCCAAGAAGCCATCACAGCCATGCCTACTAATGGCATGGCTGTGATTGGCCAAGTGCAGCATGTGACCCAGCCTCTATTTAAGCTGGAGTCACGTAGCGCCGCACAGCACACTGCTCTGATTAGTGTAGGGAGAGGACGCAGCTTCTGTGAGGGCGAGATTAGGCAGGGAAAAGTGAGCAAAAACACCTAATGCAGTGATCGATCTACAGCTGTGAATCATTCAACTTCTGCTAGTTAATTGCTCACTGGTTTTTAGGCTGCACAGAGCGTTTTTCTGTCACTTTTTTCTGGGGTGAACGGCGGCCATTTTGTGACTTGTGGTGCACCAGCACAATCTGCCACCAAGTCCATCAATCCATCAATACTAGTTTTTTTTTGTTTTTTTTGCTATATCCTACATCAGGGGCTTGGCTGTGCTTTTTGTCAACCCTAAAAACTCAGGATAGAAATTTCTATATTTTATTAAGGGGTTAAATTCAATTGCCAAAATAGCAATCCCCTAAATCTGGTGTCCCAGCTGTGGCTAGCCAAGAGTAATACTGTCTGCTATCTGGCAAAGGATAGATAATTTTCTGTGGTGAAATTCAATTGCCAAAATAGCAATCCCCTAAATCTGGTGTCCCAGCAGTGGCTGGCAAAGTATAATAGTGTCCGGCAAAGAATAGATTTTGTTCTGGGGTGAAATTCAATAGCCAAAATAGCAATACCATAAAGAAGTGGTTTCAGCTGTGGCTGGCCAAGTTTAATAGTGTCCTGCAAAGGATATATTTTGTTCTGGGGTGAAATTCAATTGCCAAATTAGCAATACCATAAATCAGTGGTTTCAGCTGTGGCTGGCCAAGTTTAATAGTGTCCAGCAAAGGATATATTTTGTTCTGGGGTGAAATTCAATTGCCAAAATAGCAATACCATGAATCTGGTGTTCCAGCTGTTGCAGGCCTAGTTTAAATCTGTCCGTAACAGGGTATATTGTTTTCTGGGGTGAAATTTAATTGCCAAAAAAGCTATACCCTGAATCTGGTGTTCCAGCTGTGACTGGACAAGTTTAATAGTATCCGTCAAAGGATAGATTTTGTTCTGGGGTGGCACCAGCACAATCTGCCACCAAGTCCATCAATCCATCAATACTAGTTTTTTTTTTTGTTTTTTTTTTGCTATATCCTACATCAGGGGCTTGGCTGTGCTTATTGTCAACCCTAAAAACTCAGGATAGAAATTTCTATATTTTATTAAGGGGTTAAATTCAATTGCCAAAATAGCAATCCCCTAAATCTGGTGTCCCAGCAGTGGCTGGCAAAGTATAATAGTGTCCGGCAAAGAATAGATTTTGTTCTGGGGTGAAATTCAATAGCCAAAATAGCAATACTGTAAATCAGTGGTTCCAGCTGTGGCTGGCCAAGTTTAATAGTGTCCTGCAAAGGATATATTTTGTTCTGGGGTGAAATTCAATTGCCAAAATAGCAATACCTTAAATCAGTGGTTTCAACTGTGGCTGGCCAAGTTTAATAGTGTCCTGCGAAGGATATATTTTATTCTGGGATGAAATTCAATTGCTAAAATAGCAATACCTTAAAGAATTGGTTTCAGCTGTGGCTGGCCAAGTTTAAGAGTGTCCTGCAAAGGATATATTTTGTTCTGGGGTGAAATTCAATTGCCAAAATAGCAATACCATTAATTAGTGGTTTTAGCTGTGGCTGGCCAAGTTTAGTAGTGTCCTGCAAAGGATATATTTTGTTCTGGGGTGAAATTCAATTTCCAAAATAGCAATACCATAAATCAGTGGTTTCAGCTGAGGCTGGCCAAGTTTAATAGTGTACGGCAAAGGATATATTTTTTTCTGGGGTGAAATTCAGTAGCAAAAATAGAAATAACGTAAATCTGGTGTTCCAGCTGTGACTGGACAAGTTTAATAGTATCCGTCAAATGATAGATTTTGTTCTGGGGTGAAATTCACTTGCCAAAATTGAAATACAGTAAATCTGGTGTTCCAGTTGTGACTGGATAAGTTTAATAGTATCCGTCAAAGGATAGATTTTGTTCTGGGGTGAAATTCACTTGACAATATAGCAATACCCTGAATATGGTGTTCCAGCTGTTGCAGGCCAAGTGTTAATCTGTCCGTAAAAGGGTATATTACACTCAAGGTGTATATACAAGTGCTGAGAGGGTCACCCTCAATAACTTCACACGCTACCGTGCATCTCCCATTGAATTTCTGTCTGTTAAAGGGTATATTACACAAAGTGTTAAAATACAATTGCTGAAGCCATAATCCTACATATTTTTTCACACGCTACTGTGCATCTTTAAGTGTAAATCTGTCCATAAAAGGATACCTTTCATCCAGGGCCTAAATACTAGGCCTACAATTAATATTCCCCTAAATCAGTGGTTACTGCTGTGCCTGGATTAGTGTAATACGGTACATAAATAAATAGGCAGATACTGTTAGGTGCCTGTAAAAAAAAGGCCTGAATTTTAAATCAATACATTGGGCCAAATATTTTTTTTCTTATTGTGGTACTTGGTGAACGATAACAATGAGGAAAACATCTAGTAAGGGACGCGGACGCAGTCGTGGTGGTGTTAGTGGACCCTCTGGTGCTGGGAGAGGACGTGGCCATTCTGCCACAGCCACACGTCCTAGTGAACCAACTACCTCAGGTTCCAGTACCCGCCAGAATTTACAGCGATATTTGGTGGGGCCCAATGCCGTTCTAAGGATGGTAAGGCCTGAGCAGGTACAGGCGCTAGTCAATTGGGTGGCCGACAGTGGATCCAGCACGTTCACAACATTATCTCCCACCCAGTCTTCTGCAGAAAGCGCACAGGTGGCGCCTGAAAACCAAGCCCATCAGTCTGCCACATCACCCCCATGCATATCAGGGAAACTGTCAGAGCCTCAAGTTATGCAGCAGTCTCTTATGCTGTTTGAAGACTCTGCTGGCAGGGTTTCCCAAGGGAATCCACCTAGCCGTTCCCCAGTGGTGGAATACATAGAATGCACTGATGCACAACCACTAATGTTTCCTGAGGATGAGGACATGGGAATACAACCTCATCGAAGTCCGAACATCTCTGATGATGACGAAACACAGGTGCCAACTGCTGCGTCTTTCTGCAGTGTGCAGACTAAACAGGAGGTCAGGGAGGAAGACTGTGTGGAAGACGATGCAGGGGACGTTGAGGTCCTAGACCCCAGATGGAATGAAGGTCGTGCCACTGACTTTCATAGTTCAGAGGAAGAGGCCATGGTGAGACCGAGCCAACAGCGTAGCAAAAGAGGGAGCAGGGGGCAAAAGCAGAACAGCTGCCGCCAAGAGAGTTCGCCTGCTACTGGCCACCGCCACCAGGGACCGAGCACCCCAAAGGCAGCTTCAAGGAGTTCCCTGCCATGGCACTTCTCTAAACAATGTGCTGATGACAAGACCCAAGTGGTTTGCACTCTGTGCCATCCATGTGCCTGAAGCGAGGCATTAATGTTCTGAACCTTAGCACAACCTGCATGACCAGGCATCTACATGCAAATCATGAACTGCAGTGGAGTAAACACCTTAAAAGCAAGGAACTCACTCAGGCTCCCCCTGCTCCCTCTTTTGCTGCTGCCTCGGCCTCTTCCTCCGCCTCGGGAGGAATGTTGGCACCTGCCGCCCACCACCTGCGTCACCAAGCATCTCCACCATGTCACACGGCAGCGTTCAGCTCTCCATCTCACAAACCTTGGAGAGAAAGCGTAAATTCCCACCTAGCTACCCTCGAGCCCTGGGCCTGAATGCCAGCATTTCTAAACTACTGGCCTTTGAAATGCTGTCATTCAGGCTGGTGGACACAGACAGCTTCAAACAGCTGATGGCGATGGCTGCCCCACAGTATGTTGTTTCCAGCCGCCACTACTTCTCCAAGACAGCCATGCCTTCCCTGCACAACCAAGTATCAGATAAAATCAAGTGTGCACTGCGCAACGCCATATGTGACAAGGTCCACCTAACCACAGATACGTGGACCAGTAAGCACTGCCAGGGACACTATATCTCCCTAACTGCACACTGGGTAAATGTAGTGGTGGCTGGGCCCCAGGCAGAGAGTTCCTTGGCCTCACGTCCGTCCACCGCCAAGGATCGCAGGGCATCATTCTTTGCCTCCTGTAGCCTCCTCCTCCTACTCGGCTTCCTCCTTCTCTGCTTCCACCAGCTCATCCAGTCAGCCACACACCTTCACCATCAACTTCAGCACATCCCGGGGTAAACGTCAGCAGGCCATTCTGAAACTCATATGTTTGGGGGACGGGCCCCACACCATGCAGGAGCTGTGGCGGGGTATTGAACAACAGACCGACGAGTGGTTTCTGCCGGTGGGCCTCCACCCCGGCCTGGTGTTGTGCGATAATGGGCGAAATCTCGTCGCAGCTCTGGGACTAGCCAGTTTGACGCACATCCCTTGCCTGGCGCATGTGTGGAATTTGGTGGTGCAAAAGTTCATTCACAACTACCCCGACATGTCAGAGCTGCTGCATAAAGTGCGGGCCGTCTGTGCGCGCTTCCGGCGTTCACATCCTGCCGCTGCTTGCCTGTCTGCGCTACAGCGTAACTTTGGCCTTCTCGCTCACCGCCTCATATGCGACATGCCCACCAGGTGGAACTCCACCTTGCACATGCTGGTCAGACTGGGTGAGCAGCACCAGGCGATAGTGGAGTTTCAGCTGCAGCACGCACAGGTGAGTCGCCCGGCGGAAGAGCACCACTTCACCACCAATGACTGGGCCTCCATGTGAGACCTGTGTGCCCTGTTGTGCTGTTTCGAGTACTTCACCAACATGGCCAGTGACGATGACGCCGTTATCAGCGTTAAAATACCACTTCTATGTCTCCTTGAGAAAACGCTTAGGGCGATGATGGAAGAGAAGGTGGCCCAGGAGGAGGAGGAGGAGGAGGAGGAGGATGAGGGGTCATTTTTAACACTTTCAGGCCAGTCTGTTAAAAGGGCCTCAGAGGGAGTTTTTTTGCAACAGCAGAGGCCAGGTACAAATGTGGCCAGCCAGGGCCCACTACTGGGGGACGAGGAGGATGAGGAGGAGGTGGAGTATTCAAGTTGAAGTCATGAGTTTGTTTCGCTTTGTGGTTTTATTGTGCCCATGCACATATATTTTTACATGTTTTATTAATGTAATGACATAATATGCTATTGTATACATATATATTTTTTAGTACCAACTGGTTTCTAGATAATCTATTATTTGAGCCCATCGGGTTATTATCATGAGCTAGTAACGTAATTATATAATTTTAATCAGGCTATATATGTCTTTATATATATATATAGATCCCAGAGAAGAGGCAGCACTCCTGAGTTAAATGGTGATGACCCAATTTATTCCAAGGCACCGTTTCAGCCTACTCGACAAAGGACAAAGGCCTCATGGAGTAGGCTGAAACGGTGCCTTGGAATAAATTGGGTCATCACCATTTAACTCAGGAGTGCTGCCTCTTCTCTGGGATCTATATATGTGTGGAGGATTATCCGTCCTCCTGAGGATTTTGCACCCGCCAAGCTATTGGACATGCTGCTGCCTATCTCCGGATTTATATATATATATTGTGAGAGGGCACAGGGATCCGTCATTGACGGAAGGTACGTGTCACCGAGTTTCCTGGCCTCGGTGAGGTAAGAGCCTGTTCTTTTAGGTCAGCAGCAGCTAGTGCTGCTGGACACAGCTTGTTTAGCTAGTATGGCTGTAAAGCCAATCTGGGCTGGCTCTTACTGGAAGCAACTAAAGTGTAGGGTGGGTAGTTGCTTCCCACGATCCAGGTCTGGTTTTTGACTGGGTTTAAAAGCCCAGCCAGCACTGTCAGCTGGGGGAAATTCCTCCATCAAGTGGAGTTTGTAGCTGAGCCTGAGTCTGGAAGCTGCTAGCAGGCGTACAGCGTGCACAGAGGCCTGCCGTGGACATTTGGCTGTGACCCAGCTTTCAGGAGCACAGGCGATCGCTCCTGACCTGCAGTGTGTGAGTGTAACACCTGAAGGACTTTTGTTTTTGTTTACTGTGTAAACCTGCACCAAGGACTGTTGTTTTGCTGTATCAAGAGTGTGAATAAAACACTGTTGAATGATTGAAAGTCCGCTTCCTTCGCCTCTATACTGCACCCGCACCTATCTGCCAAGAGCAAATCCCCACATTTGGTGTCGGATGCGGGCATGAGCAGTGAGGCTGGCGTAAACGCTGAAGTTTCGTTTTTGCCTAAGTGAATGTCATATGTCAAGCCGGCAAAGTTTCAACACGTGAACCCTGACAATATGGAGGCAGTTGTAAAGGCTCTCGTGGAGGCCAATTTACAGCAGCGGGAGGCCAACAAGCAGCAGCAGGAGACAAACCAGCTGCTGTTGCAACATGTAATGGCTTTGCAAGCGACTGGAGCCTCTCACCGTGCCCATGATGCCCGGAAAGCGGTCCGTGCAGCGATTCCCAAGATGACCCCGAGGATGATGCTGAGACCTACCTGGCAGTCTTCGAAAAAGTGGCCGTGAGGGAGAAGCTGCCCCGTGACCAGTGGGCTGAGGTGGTCGCTCCGTTCCTGGCTTCCGGACCCCAGCAGGTGTTTTTCGACTTGTCGGACGACCAGCGGCCGATTATGACACCGTGAAAGGAGAGATCCTAGCCAGACTGGGGGTGAACGTGCTGGTCCGCGCTCAAAGAGTCCACCAGTGGGACTTTAAAACGACTGAACCCGCTAGGCCGCAGTACTACGATCTGCTGCACAGGCTGCAAAAGTGGCTGCAGCCCGATCTACTAAGTCCCACTGCCATGCTGGATCGACTGTTGGCGGACATCTTTGGAGGGCCCTGCCTTATCCCCTCCAGCACTGGGTCGGCCAGGCGTCTCCGGTAAGTGCCCTGGAGATGGTCGACCTGGTGGAGCGTTACGAGGCCACCAGAAACCTGCAGGGAGTCTTGCTGGGAAGGGGCCAGTCAAACCCCGGAGGCCTCCACCCCAGTTCCGACGACCGGCGACAGAGAGACCTGCACGGAATGTATCCCCTGCGGATCCGCCTCCCGTGGTATGCTGGAGGTGTCAGGAGCCAGGCCACATCAGGGCCGACTGTCCGCATCAGGGTGAGCCGATGGATGTGAACTACGGGTATCGCCACTCCCTGTATGCACGGAAGCTGTGCGCAACTGGCACCCGTGAGGTGCAGGATAATAACCACCTGTGTCAGGTAGAGGTGGGAGTTTCTCTGGCGGTGGCCCTGCTGGACTCTGGGAGTCTAGTCTCCCTGGTAAGAGCTGCCCTAGTACGGCCTGCGGAGTATACCGGCCGTAAAATCGGGTCCTATGCATCCACGGAGACTTAAAAGACTACCCCACTGCACTAGTGACTTTGTCCACAGCGGCTGGTAAGTGGACCCATGGGGTGGCTGTCGCTACCAAACTCCCACATGAACTGATACTTGGGAGGGACTTCCCAGGTTTCCCGGCGCTGTGGCCGGCTATAAAAGTGTCTGATGGACCCGAGACAGGGGTAACCCTAGTAGAGTGGCCTGATACCACTGGAAGGCCAGAACCCTGGGAGCCCGAATCTGAAGGGCCAGCGGTAGGGGTGACCACTGCTCCAGCGGTAGAGGGGGAGACAACCCCACTGAGTGTAATGGTGGGAGACACGGAGGACTTGCCACCGGGACCTGAGTTGGCAGACCTCAATGTCTCCGGGGAAAATTTTGGGACCGCACAACACCGGGACCAAACCCTAACCAGGGCCTGGGAAAGTGTCGTAATGATTGATGGTAAACCCCAGAAACCTGGGGCTGAATTAATGTTTCCACGATTTATTGTTCTTCAGGATATGTTGTATCGGGTGAACCAAACCGAGGTGAGCCAGTTGAACAGCTGGTGGTGCCCACCGCATATCGCAAGCTTGTTATGGAGCTTGCCCACCAACATGTTCTTGGGGACACATGGGTGGCAGAAAACGCAGGACCGCGTACTACAGCGATTTTACTGGCCCGGTTTGTTTAAGGAAGTAGAGGAGTTCTGTAAGTCCTGTCCGACCTGTCAGGTAAATAGCCCCCAGCCGCATTACAGAAGTCCCCTGGTCCTCTCCCAATAATTGAGGTCCCATTCGAGCGCATTGCCATGGATCTGGTCGGACCCGCATCGAAGTCTGCTAGGGGTCACAAACATATCCTGGTGATTCTGGACTATGCTACTCGATATCCAGAGGCGGTGCCTCTTCGACACACATCGGCTAGGCTCATTGCAAAGGAGTTAATGGAGATGTTTACCCAGGTGGGTCTACCTAAGGAGGTTCTGACGGACCAAGGGACCCTTTTATGTCTAAGATTATGAGGGAATTGTGTAAACTGTTGCATATAAAGCAATTACGGACGCCCGCTTACCATCCGCAAACGGACGGCCTTGTTGAAAGATTTAACCAAACTTTAAAAATATGTTAAAAAGGGTGGTGTCCAGAGATGGGAAGGACTGGGATCTGCTTCTGCCCTATCTCATGTTTGCAGTGCGAGAAGTGCCCCAGGCCTCTACTGGGTTCTCACCCTTCGAACTGCTTTATGGCAGACACCCACGGGGCCTGTTGGACATCGCTAAGGAAGCGTGGGAACAACAGCCCGTCCCCCACAAAAGCGTAATTGAATATGTTACCCAGATGCAGGAACGTATGGAGAGGGTGTTACCGCTGGTCCGGGAGCATATGGAGGCAGCAACAACAGGCCCAAAGTAGAGTCTATAATCGTCAGGCTCGGGTACGAGACTTTAATCCCGGAGACCGAGTTTTAGTTCTGGTACCCACCCTGACAGCAAATTTCTAGCTAGGTGGCAGGGGCCCTATGAAGTGCCTGAGAAAGTGGGGAAGTAAATTACAAGGTGCACCAGCCAGGGCGGCGGAAGCCGGAGCAGGTGTATCATGTGAATTTACTGAAGCCATGGAAGGATAGGAACTCGCCCAGCGATGACAGCCTCGGCCAGGGCTTCTAGGTGAGAAGGATCCAGCCCTCACCTCGAAGTCCGGGAAGCAGCAGCCACCGTAGAAATTTCAGATAGCCTGTCCTCCAAACAGGTCCAGGAAGTTAAGGAGTTCATTAGTCGGAACACGGATGTGTTCTCGACCTTCCTGGGCGCACATCCCTAATCCAGCATGACATATCACTGAGCCTCAGGCCAAAGTCCGGTTAAAGCCGCATCGGGTACCCGAGGCTCGGCGACAAGCCATTGTGAAGGAAGTGCAGCTGATGCTCCAGTTAGGTGTCATCGAGGAGTCAAAAGTGATTGGGCCAGTCCGATAGTCTTAATACCCAAGCCGGACGGGACATTGAGGTTCTGTAACGATTTCCGCAAGCTGAATGAGGTGTCCAAGTTTGACGCATATCCCCATGCCGAGGGTGGATGAGCTCATTGAAAAATTGGGCCAAGCCAGGTATTTTTCTGTCTTGGACCTCACCAAAGGGTACTGGCAGGTACCCTTAACGGAGGCTGCCAAGGAAAAACTGCTTTTATCACACCAGAGGGGTTGTATCAGTACAAGGTATTACACTTTGGTCTACATGGCGCCCCGCCACGCTTCAAAGGCTAATGGATATTGTGCTCTGTCCACATCGACGGTACGCCTCCAGCGTATCTGGATGATATCGCTGTCCATAGCACCGACTGGGAGAGTCACCCACCGAAGGTACAGGCCGAGTGGACTCCCTTAGGAAAGCTGGTTTAACTGCTAACCCAAAAAGTGTGTGATAGGTTAGAAGAGACCAAATACCTAGGGTATGTCATTGGCGGGGGTGGTCAAACCTCAGGTAAACAAAATTGAGGCAAGAATTGGCCCCACCTGTCACTACGCGGCAAGTAAAATCATTCCTGGGCATGGTGGGATACTACATGAGGTTTATTCCCAACTTCGATACAATTGCTGCTCCATTGACAAGCCTTTAAAGGGACGCAGGTCAGTGTCGATCCAGTGGAATGAGCAGGCGGAAAAGGCTTTCTGCTCTGAAGTCGGCCCTGTGTGGGTCCCCGGTTTTGGTGACGCCCGACTTCAAGAGAGAATTTGCGGTACAGACCGATGCCTTCTGAAGTGGGCCTCGGGCTGTACTCTCAGGAATCAATGGGGAGGAGCATCCCGTGGCTTTTCCTGAGTCTGCAAACTCACCCCAGCCG